>CM034147.1:923525201-923761913 GCA_019776745.2 Taxus chinensis | reverse complement strand
ATGTGAAAAAAAAAAAAAAAAGGAGAAAATTAACCCTCTTTGAAAATTGGAAAAAGAGGAAGCGTTACGTAGGGAAATGATTTCATTTACTCAATTCAAAAGAAATAAGGGTTAAGGAAGAGAATCAGACATACCCTTTCACAAAACCCACAAAATATTTTAAGGAATAGAAAAAAATTAGGGCTTAGAAGTTCCAAAAAAAACTGGAATACTTAAAATAACTGATTTCAATCCAATTAAAAAAAAAAACTAACAAGGGAGTTTCATTCTTCAAAGCCCACATCAACTGTAAATATATTAAATTAAACATCCATTCAAATAAGGAATTATTAAAAACAAGTATAAGTTATACAATTATCAATTTCACTTCAAAACCCAAACGTTTTTATCCTTCCTTCTTGGAGGATTTTAGTTCGATCCAAAACAATACGTAATTCAATTTCCATCGTTTTTTTAACATTCAAAAGATTAAGGCATGACTCAGCAATTGCAAACCAACAAAAAACAATTCAAAGGAAATGATGAAGTCTTCCTTTCTTACACAGTAAAGCTCAGTGGGCCCCCACACTGCCCATGAAAGGGCAAGAAACATTCAATTCCACAGAAAGTAAAACACGAAATCATTAAAGCTATAAAAAAAATTAGTTAGTTGTGATTGGTCCAAATACAAAAGGAAACAGTCTAGTATGGTGATTTATACATCCAAAAAAAATTCCTAATGAAACATACAAAAAAACATATTAAAACATGGTGAGTTAACACAAACAAGGAAGTTTCCAACTCTTCTGGCAAGTAAGTTCTTATTCACTTCACCCGAGACCAAAAAGGATAGAAATCAAAACTTAAGAATGTCAAACCAGACCAAGAGATAATCACCAAATGGCTTGGAGGGAAGGCCCGGACGACTACTTACCATAGATCACAATATCAAAGGAAATTCAACCAAGAACAAAACCAAATATCTCTTCACGATTTCAATAAACTAGTAAATAAACCTTTACAAGAGTTTTGGAGAAGAGAATTCCAGTAACAAAAAAACCCTCCCAAGTAAGGACAAAAATTTCCATTCTTTATCTTCCCTACGAGTTTTCAACCAAAACAAGAAATTCAAAAATTAAAACAAAAACCTGATCCCAACTCCCATTGAATTTACGATTTCCAAAGAAGAGGGAGAGTTAAGACAAAAAAAAAAACAAAAAGAAACATGATATTTCTTTTAAGACCTTATCAGTTGAAGATAAAAAAAACACCCAAAAATGCAAACAACCTCAAACCAACAACCCAGTACCCTTGGTTCTTTAAGGGGAAAGTTTGAGTTTATACTGGAGAAAACAAAAGTATACCAATAAAGTCCCAAACAGAGGAGTATTACCATTAAACAAAAACAAGATTTTTTACAGTTTAAAAAGGGTATCTTCTACTTTTCAAACAAGGGCAGGAGCCATTCAATATTAAAGAATGGCAAGTGTTAAAAAAACAATATATAAATATGAAACAAGATGTCCTTCCTCGCTTTGCACGACACATTTTTCATGTTTCACACCCAATGGGAAAAACACATATATTTTCGATATAGACCAAAGGAAGGAGTAAGTACGGCTTTTTTTTAAACTCAGAAATGAGATGCATCATAAGAAAAGTATGCATTTACATAATGACTTCAAAGCAAACGTCCACTACGGAAAGCTTAAAGTCAAAAAACCTTAGCTACTCAAAATATTTTCATGAAAATAGTCTAGAGTAATTAAAATCCAAATCACAACAAACACAAAAAAAGTCCTGACAGAGGATATAATGCATTTTCCCCATTTTAACCTCACACCTCAGAGAAAAAACACACCCAAAAAAAACCGCATTATCAGTTGCAAGGATTTCCAAAACCAAAAGCATAGAGATGATTTCATTTAGAAAGCAAAATAAAAACCAGAACCAAAAAAAATAGAAAACTTATCTCGCCGGAGGGAGAAAAAATTGTTTTTTAATGAAACATTTAAAGAAACACAAAAAAAAACATTTAATGGAGAAAAACCTATCCTTGGCCTAATTAGTTCTTCTACCGTTTCAAAAGAAAGGGACTCCAGCCAAGATTCCCAAACTCTTCTTCGTCTCCAAGAAAAAATTCAAAAAACAACAAAATCCTTCACCCAATTGTTCTTCATTATACTTCCTTGGGGAATTGAAAATTTAGGGACAAAGGAAATAAAAAAAATAAGCACCCACCCAAATTGAAAGTAGGAAACTACTGGTTCAAATAACCAGATAGCTACCTGCAGAGGAAAAAAAATGGAAGAGTATGCATTTTTACCAAAAAAAAAACCTACACAAATCCAACCAACATTGGTTTCCTAGTGTGAATTTTATCACCAAAAAAATGAGATAATTTAATGTTGATTATATTCTCAAATTCCACCCTATCTCTCCATACCCACCCACAATCTAAAAATTTGTGGAATTTCTATTTCAAAAACTTCAACTCAGTGGCATTTACTTACAACCTTAGTGATGGGGGGACTCATGGGATGTTCCCACCAATTTTCCACGGCTTCCACCTAAACCTGACAGTTCACTATCATTTATTAACAAAAATTCAAAAATCAACCATAAATAGTTAGGAACGCATCGCCAGAATTTACCCATGCCCATAGGGAGACCCTTAGGGGTCCCTTTTCCTATTCATTATTTTAGGTTAAGATCCCTTAGGTTAGGTATAAAAAACCATATGATTAGTTTAGAAAGTATAATAACATTATTGTTTAAAACAAAATTTCAAAAGTAAATTGTTCCACCTGAGGTTAGGTCATAGGCTCACAACCATATAGTATTAGGTTATTAGATTAGAAAAATAGAACAGCAATCACTAGGTTTGTTTCCTCAGCTAGAATATGGAAAATCTTTAGGATTAGGATGCTATCCCGAAATTTTAATTAAGTTAGGGACATTTAAATCGATTACACACTTATCTATTCCTAAAACCAAAAATGGATTCTTGCAAGCCAATATTATTGTGTTTCCAACACGAAGAATTCCAAGAAACAAGGAAAAATGACTTCATCCATGCAAGCATGACTTTCCCAAAATCAAAGGGAGGAACACTTCCTTATCTAGGAAAATCACATGTCAAAAACACTACAAAATGCAAAAGAGGGAAAGATAAAAGTTTGGTCTCAAAAGGTTTGTACATGATTCCGCCTAAAAGAATTCAATCATAATTGATTGGATTATCTTCATCAAAAACAATTACATCAAAGGACAACATTCTTTTAACCGTTCTTTTCATGTTCAAAAACATAAACAAGAATTACAGTCCAAACATCAGCATTAACATTAGTTTGTTTATTCACCAAAAATAAAAAATAACAATAGCCTTTACCCAAAAAATTTGGTTAGATTATTGTTTTATTTAAAAAAAAGAATTAAATCACAATTTTATATAGTCAACAAAAGGAATCAATTTCTGTCAAATAAAGTATGAAAAAGGGTTGTTTTGGGGGGGGGGGGGTGGGGGGGGGGGGGGGGGGGGGGGGGGGGGGGGGGGGGGGGGGGGGGGGGGGGGGGGGGGGGGGGGGGGGGGGGGGGGGGGGGGGGGGGGGGGGGGGGGAAAAAATTGAGTTTTCATATTTCTTCCATCTTTTTCTCAGGGTTGGCAACTTTCTTCGTTAAAACGGGTATTCCCAATTGGGGCAACCTTAACATTGATTTAATTTCATTTTGAGTTTTAAGCGCCAAAAACAAACTTGGCGAGTTCTATTCACCGTGAAGGGTTTAACCATGATTATTCTTGGGTCTTAGTAGAACTGCAAAGGAAATTCAACATTTAAACCAACATGTGATAAATCGTAAATTGGATTTCTTAAGCAAAGAAATATGGGAAAAAAACATTTACATGGCATTCGTGACAAAAGTAGGTATCTGTGTGGTTTCTGGTTGGTTAATGCTAAACGATAAGCTACAGCGGTTTTGATTTTACTTCAACATATTTCAAAAGGTCCCCACAAAATGCAGGTGATTACAACTTGGCAGCCTTTCAAAAGTTGATTAGAAATCTTTTTCGGGTTTTTCAAAACCCGAAGAAGGGACCTTTCTCACGGGAGTTTCAAAATTTCCTAATTCAATCCACTTTAAAGCCCAAACATATCTTCCTTTGCCTAATCTATTGCTCTTTTAAGGCGTTCACGAAATCATTTTAACTGTGTTCGCATTTTCAGCTAAGGATTTCAGGTCCAAAAAGTCCTCTCATCTCTCAATGTATCCTAAAAAAATGAACGGGGTTCGAAACATTTTTCTCCATATAAATGCTTAAAAAGGTGGGTGCCATTCTTTAGGAGGAAGCCATGATATGTATATGGTATTGGCAAATTCAAAACAAAGAATAGGTTTTACTATTTTCCACTTATACTAACTGGATTCCATTAAAATTTTACCATCATAACATATCCTCTAAACTTGGATTAACTCTTTAGTCTATCCATCCATTTTCAAGAGTGATATGCAGAGAGAAACTGAAATTCAGCTTTAGTTCGTAGAGCTGCATTAAGGGTTTTCCAAAAGCTTTGGAAGGTCATTCTCGGGATTCTCTCTCAGATATTGATTAATTTAGGGTAACTCCTGTAATTGAAAAATCTGCATGTTAAAAACCCGCTTTACCCACAATTAGGGGAATCATCCTAAATATTACCAGTTAATAAAAATGAGGCTACTTTTGTTAAGTTAATCCACAAAACAACCAAAAAATAACAATTCATATTATTTTTGTGGAAACATTAGGCAAAAAAAAACTCATGTACCAAAAAACAGGCTTAGTACTTTGGCCATTTTTAACTATAGTATGTGTGAGGAGGATACAATAAACTGGCTGGAATTGCATATGTTTAGCTTTAACATGTTGGACATTTCCAAAACAATGTGGTCACAAATATAAATAATGTCCCCTTTTTCATCCCCTTTCCATAAATTATTGTTGTTTATATCAAACAAGTATCTTTGGTCATACCATGGTGGGTCCGAGAAAGGTGGATTGTGGGGGGAAAAATTATACTAATAAGTTTTTCTTAAACTCATGTTAAACGAAGGTATGTTATTACTCTGTTGTCAATCATAAAGTATCCCCTTATTGTCAAAGTGAAAACCTTTCTAATCTCAACATTCATTTGGTCTGCACAAAGCAATATTTTTACTGCTGAGAAAAAATAAGAATTCATCGAGTTCAATTAACACTTTTTACTTCTCCTAAACTGAAGTCTTAAGGTTTATAAGAGCTATAAATGTGGGCTTTCTATTGAATTAGAAACAATCGAACTACTCTATTTTCCTTACACTTAATGGGTTGGTTGTATTTATGTCAAAAATCATTATTGAGGACAAAAAAAAAAAATCTAACCATCTTCATGTCTTAATTTAGATTTGGGATGGAGTGAAAAATATGTTTTACTTCCAGGGCCCAGATGATTAGTTTTCAGTTAATTCATTGTAAGGTTTTGGGGGTGTTACCAAGTAGATAATGCCTCTAAACTTGTATGTGCATTGAAAAAAAAAAAATGGGGACAGGCAAAGGCAAGATCTTAAATTCATGTGGAGCATAAGTTCAATCAGGTAACTTTGTTTTCTACTTAGTAAAGCTCTGGGGGAGCATGACATTTTGTTAACAAAATGCCTCCAAGAAACTTTTCTCTGGAGGCAATCGTGTTACAACAAGTAAAGTTCCTCCATTTAAGGGTCTGGTACAACTATTAAAATAGGTTGATGATGGTTAACTTGGCGATCCTCAAAAAAACGTTTGATGCAGATTTCACATTTCTTCATTCCCAAACAAACTTGTCTATAAGTTTCTGCAAATTGAAGTGAATGGATTGCAGTACAAAAAATTTAGAAAAATCTTGTACAAAATTTTTCGATCGTACAACCAGCAAAGGGGACCCATTGAAAGCCTTCTAAACCTTTTCAGATACTGTCTTTGGTGCGGGGGACAATTCAGTTATGCGACAAATTTTAAAAAGGATCTAAACAATTCATTCGTCCTTATAAACATTACCCAAAATACAGGCCACTTGTTGTCATAGAAAACAAGAAAATCATGGGATAGCGGACCATCTAGAACACGGAGCGGGGCGCAAAAAAGGGCCCAAAAAAAAAAAACTATTCTTCAAATGCTCATGGGTGTTCCTCAAAACTTTAGGGAATAATGTGAAAGTTGTCAAGAATAACAGGCCAAACAAAATTTTCCAAGTATTCTTGAACAATTAATGTCTCAATTCATAAAAGTTTGCGGTTTGATTGGCCTTTGTATTAATACAAAGCGGTTAAAAACAACTATGGAAAAACTAATCAAATGTCTTATACCTTGTTCTAAAAAGTTGTTTTATGAAATGTCCCATCACATTACATTAATTGATGATATCCAGATTGAAAGGAATCTATCATGAAATATAATGAATGCTCACGCATTTGCATCAAATTAGACCATCAATTTTAGGAGTGGATCTATGATTCTGATTGTTTTTTATTTGTTTAAATTCTGTGTAAATCAATGAATAATCTAAGTGTTCCATCGTTTCTTTTCACAAAGGAGTTACCAGTGCTCCCAAGGTGAAAACACTCAGGTTCTAAATTCAAATCCTTCGACCAAAAGTTCTTGAACTGTGGCCTTAAGCTTACTAAATCATTAGTAGTCATTTGGTAAGGGTGGGAATTAGAAAATAGGCTCGGTCAGGCTTGATTTCAATATGAAAATCAAATTCTCTTTTGGGTGGAAGAGCCCTGGTAAAATAGTCCAAACATATGTCACTATAAAAAAATTTCCATAAAAAAAAATGGACTAATCGTTCCATGGAATTTCATGTTTTTCCGGCAGATTGAGAAATTTTTTACTACAATAAGGTTTACAAACATTTATTTTTGGGCCTTTTAAAGTTGCTTAGCTGACAATTTCCCTAACTGAGATTTCATTGTTTCACACCCGGAAATCTCTACTATTTTTACAGATCATCTAAAAACAAAAACTAATATGTTTTTGAAAATAGTCCACTTTTGGCTTATGCTTGATCTACACCAATTAAACCTATGAATGCATCATAAGACCCCAAAAGGAGCAACATTAAAGAACAAAACTTCAAGGGAAAAAACTAGTTAAAGCCAAGGGGACTGCCCCAAATAGACCATACTAATTTGTATGAACCCAATACTATTTTCCAAAAATGTATAGTCCATGTTTTAATTTCCAGTTTCTGGATTTCATTTTTAGGTTTTTGATGGTAATTTACTAGAAAATATAAATATTTAGTAGCTCCTGATCAAAAAAAGAATAGTTACATGTATTGCTGGAAATAACTTACCTAGAAACTTCTATGGGAGAGGACTTATTTTTTAGCATTGGTTTTTAGCTACTGCCGGCACTTGTTATCTTTGTTTTGCTACTACTTAAAATAATCCCCTTTTAAAAGGACATTGGTTTGTGGTTAATGATCCTTTGCCACCAATTATAACAAACCTCCTTTGTAGGTCCCCTTTTTAGGCTCAGACTTATTTTAGCCTTTGAAAAGTTATAATTTTGCTAAACCTCAATAGGGACTTTGTCCCTTATATATTCTTGGACCCAAAGTTGTTTCATTGGATTTTTAAGAGAACTTATATGTTGTTGTTTTCTTATTGGGATAATCCAACTGAAAATTAATTCTTACCAAAGTCTTTCCATGTGGTCCTTTCTTAGGTGCAAGGATTGATGAAGAGGACTGGGGAACTTTCCTTCCTTCACTTCCCTCTTTATGAGTAGAAATTTCCTTTAATGTATGTTCCTACCTTAGGGATTTTTTCAAACAAAACCCCCCATAAATGGTTGGGATGGGAAACATCCACCCTCCTCTTTCCTATTAATGGGATTCAATCCCCTTGATGAATTTTTGTTATCATGAATTCTCATTAGTGTGAATATTGAGGTAACATACTCCAAGGAGTTTTGTAAACCACTTCCCAATGACTCAGTTTCAGTTACCTTTCCTTTGCACCTTACGTTTTTTGAAAATTTAGTATTTGTTGATTTTATAAATAAAGTTTTATGGCCAGGGCCCAATGGTTGCCTAAAAGTAGTAAATTTTAAATGATCCCAAGTGATATAGTTTTATTCCAGTATTCAAAACTCCACAGCCTTATGGAAATCCCACCATTTGAAAAGAGTATTCATGGGGAAGCTTATAGGATCCCCCCAAAAGTTACCCTTGTGCTTCCAAGAAAATATTTATTGCCAAAGTACTTCTCCCATTTTACGAGCCAATTCTCATCTCCCATCTCCTATGTGTGCCCATTTAAAATTTAGGTGGGACTTATCCTTTTATATTCATAGGGAGTTTTCAAGCTACCCCCAGGGCCTAGCCTTTTGTTTTCTAGGCTGATCCACGCATGTTCACATTAATTATTACTGACACCCAAAATTGGCGGTTTTTGTCCTGGAGTGGCTAATTGTTATTAACAACATATTCTTTTCCTCATCATTTTCCATTACTGTGTTTCAAGTAATCCAAAACATCTCTTTCACCTGTCCAATTGGGGCAGTAAAGTATCTCATCACGGTTTTGGGCAATTGCTTTCTCCTTCCTAGGTGGAGGATTTATTTTGCCCATTTTCCTCTTGTTTTTAACCCCATTTTTCTTCTTAACAAGAAAATTTAAAGTTTATTTAGTTTATCGGAAAAAATAGGTCCAAGAGTTGCAACCTCAGCTCTAATTACCCAGATGTAAACATCTTCCCATCCATTTTAGGGGGACTTTAGAACAAGGGGAATTTTTTAACACACATATTCTCTATTCTAAATAAAACAAAATTAGAACACACATCCATGCCAATCAAGTTCATAATAGAACCAATACAACGTAAAGACTCGATTGAATTACCGATACTCTGCATTGCATGACTCGGGTCTTAACTGATTCTCATGCTTGTCTCTAAGTTTATGAAGACTTTTACGTATTACTTGGTTTTGTTACCCTAATCGCGTTACTAAGGACTGATGAAAGAACATAGCTGAATATTTGTTACCAATATTAATCTAAAATAACGTTCCTTAAAAAACTGTGACATTCAGACAATGGCAACCAACAGTTTGTGGAACTTTGGCCAAAGAGTCAACAAACTGTCCCATTGTATTCCTAGACGACATACTCGGCTCAAATTCACAATTACATCCTTCACCATCAATCTTCTGTTATTAGGGAATGGCTTCACAAACTTTCTGTTAGTCCACCTGGTAAGGTTTTTAACCCATAAACCAAGGTTAGTAACATATATTTTTTATAAGGGAGGACGCTCATGAGGACTTAGGGTCATATGGGCATATCATACGACCTAAGTCGAAAAAAAGTCTGCCAAGGCACCCAAGTCATAAAAGCTACTTCCTATCCAAATCATGTTACTATTTCTTACCTAGAGAGGAAAACTAAGTTCAAGTCCAAAAATGTGTCCGATCTAGTGAACTAATGCCAGAAGGGGTTGCAAACATGTCAACTACAACACTGTATACATGAAGACCTTAGTCTCATGCAGGTACAGTTTTGCATTGGCCCCGGGTGTGCCAACATCTAATAGAAAATTTCATACGATAACAACCCCTAGGGGGTCATTAACACGTTAATTAATTTGGATTTAAGATGAATTACAACAACCTTTCTCAACCCTAAATCCACACCCATTAAGTTCTTCATCCATATTTGATTTTAATTAATATTAAATAAACTTCCGTCACTCATGATTTATTTTTTATGTTTCAGTAACATCCACATGTCAAGCAATATCCAAAAAGAACAAAAAAATACATCGTAAGGTTAAATTATATAACTCACGTTTCAAAAGGTGCAACAACCATTCAGGTCAACTAGAGCGGAGTTAATAGAAAATGAGTCTGGAGTGATTACGATCATAAACACCATTATTTCACTTACATTCCTGTGAGAGAGGACAAATTCTCCTCTCGACATGGTTGTGTGTCGGGTTATAATACCCTTTTATATATTCTGCACTTTAATAGTTTAATGTTATATTCGATTGACCACCATTCCACTATCGTTATATATATGTATATAAAGAACATAATCTATGCAACTTTAACATGTTTCTTCAATTAAGAGAATAGAGGAGGGGGATGAGAGAGAGAGATTGAAATAGTTTCTTCGTCTAACTTATAAAATGATAAAAAATTAAGAATACAAATAGATATGCCAAATATCAAACAGAAAAAAGGTATGCAACTACCTTCAAACTGAACAAGAGAACTTACACAACAATTGTATGAACCTCCAATATTTTTAATTCATCTGATTAATTACATAGTTTTGACAAAGGGACTATGCATCTTAGACAAACTACAAGTCCAAACGTACTAATCATTACAAGAATAACAAACTTTCCTTTTCAATACATTCCAAGAATGATCAAGTTCTCTAAAAAAGATCCAGACTTTAAATCATGCCAATACATCATAAAATTTATTGCCTTATTTTTTATCACTTACGAAAATCTTGTACCAACTTTTGTCTATAGTAACCAGCAGATGAACCCGCATGAAGCTATCTAACGCCTTCATTATACATTCTTGGTGGCAGACACTCAGTTATAGCTCCATTTGTAAAAGATCTACCAACAATTCTCTCTTAACTTAAACATGACCCAAATAAATGCACTTTTTTGTCAGAGAAAGAACTTTAGATGCCTTCCAGATAACCGTATCTTTCTCTCAACTTTTCAAACTACTTCAAATGCTCATGGGTTGTTCCTCAATACTTTTAGAATATATGAAAAGTAGTCCAAGACTAAAAGCCCACAATGTTTTTCCAGTATTCTTGAAAAATATTGTTCCATACAAATTCATAAAGTTGTCGTGCATTGTTATCCAAGGGTAAAATATGAACTTCATAATGTCTATTCCCTTGTTTCTAAAAGTTTGTTTTAATGAATGTCCATCATCCTTTACCATAATTGATGATATCCAGATTGAAGATTCTATCATAGAATATACTGATGCTCCACGCATCTGATCAAATAGATCATCAATTCTAGGGAGTGGATATCTATTCTTGATTGTTTTTGTTTAACATTCTGTAATCAATGAATAATCTAAGTGTTCCATCCTTCTTTTTCACAAAGATTACCAGTACTCCCCAAGGTGAAACACTCAGTCTAATCAAATCCTTAGACAAAATTTCTTGTAACTGTGCCTTAAGCTCTACTAATTCAATAGTAGTCATTTGGTAAGGTGACTTAGAAATAGGCTCGGTTCTAGGCTTGATTTCAATTATGAAATCAAATTCTCTTTTGGGTGGAAGACCTGGTAAATATTCCAAAAATATGTCACTGTAATTCCATAACAACGACTATCATTCCATGAATTCATTATTTTTCTCGGTGGATTTAGAAATTTTTACTACATATAAGGTACAACATTTATTTTTGGTCTTTTTAAGCTACATAGCTAACAATTTCCTAACTGAGATTTCACGTTTCACACCCTGAATCTCTACTATTTTTTACAGATCATCTAAAAAACTAATATGTTTTTTTAAATAGTCCACTTTTGCTTTATGCTTAGCTAACCAAATAAAACCTATGATTACATCATAAGACCCCAAAGGAGCAACATAAAGATCAACTTCAGTGGAAAAACTAGGTAAGCCAAGGACTGCCCCAAATAGACACATACTAATTGTATGAACAATATTGTTTCCATAATGTATAGTCCATGTTTTATCCAGTTTCTATCTTTTCTTTTTAGTTTTGATGCTAATTTACTATAAATAAATCATTATGTAGCTCCTGTATCAAAAAGAATAGTTACATGTATGCTGAATAACTTACCCAGAACTTCTATGGGAGTGACTTATTTTTTAGCCTATTTTTTTAGCTACTGCATCATGTATCTTGTGCTACTGATTACAATCATCCCTTTTAAAAGGGACATTGGTTTGTGTAATGATCCTTGCCATAGTTATAACAGCCTCTTGCAGGTCCCTTTTTTAGGCTCAGATTTTTTTCTAGCCTTAAAGTTATCATTCTAACCTCCATAGGACTTCTTTCCATTATTATTATTCTTGACAAAGTTGTTTTCGTGGATTTCTAGCAGACTTATATGTTGTTGTTTTCTTATTATTATCAGCTGATCACTTAATTTCATACCAAACTTCTTTCATGGTCCTTTCTTAGGTGCAAGAGATGATGAAGAGGACTTGGGAACTTTCTTCCTCACTTCCTCCTTATGAGTAGAAATTTCCTTTAATTTATGTTCCTGCCTTAGGGATTTTTCAACAACCCCTTCCATAGTGGTTGGGATGTGAACATCCACCTCCCCTCCTATAATGGGATTCAATCCCATGATGAATTTTTGTATCATGAAATTCTCATTAGTTTGATATTGAGGTACATACTTAAGGAGTTTTGTAAACCGCTCCCAATACTCAGTTACAGTTACCTTTCCTTGCGCTAAGTTCTGAAATTTAGTCATTTGCTGATCATAATAAAGTTATAGCAGCCAATGTTGCCTAAAGTAACTTTTAAATTGATCCCAAGTGATATTAGTTTTATTAGTATTCAACTCAGCCTTACGGAAATCCCACCATGAAGATTCTTCATGGGAAAGCTTATATGATCCCCAAATTACCTTTGTTTCTTCCAAGAAATTCTTTATTGCAAAGTACTTCTCCATTTTACTGAGCCAATTCTCATCTCCATCTCCTAATGTGTTGCCATCAAATTTAGGTGGACTTATCCTTTTTATATCATTAGTGAGTTCAATTGCCAACCTAGCCTTTTTGTTTTCTAGCTGATCACGCATGTTCACATTGTTTATTATTAACACCCAAATTGGCGTTGTCCTTAGGAGGTGGATAATTGTTATTACCAGCATCTTCTTCCTCCTCATTTTCCATTACTTGTTGTTCAAGTACATCCAAACAATCTCTTGTGTCAAATAGGGCAGTAAGTATCTCATCACATTTTTGGGCAGTTGCTTCTCCTTCGTTAGGTGGAGGATTATTTGCAACATTTCCTCTTGTTTTAAAACCATTTTCTCTTAACAAGAAAATTTAACTTTTATTAGATTATGGAAAAAATAGGTCCAAGAGTTGCAACCTTCAGCTCTAATACCAAGATGTAACATTCCCATTTTAAGACTTTAGAAACAAGGGGAATTTTTTTTTAACACAATATTCTCTATTCTAAATAAAACATAATTTAGAACACACATTCCATGGCAATCAATCTCATAATAGATAACCATATACAACTGTAAATGACTCGATGAATTACTGACCTCTCATTACATGACTCGGTCTCTAACCGATCTCTCATTCTTGTCTCTAAGTATTGAATACTTTTACACATACTTGGTTTTGTTACCCTAATCTAGGTACTAAGTGACCTGATTAAAGAACATATCTGAATATTTGTTACCAATATTAATCTAAAATCACGTTCCTTAAACTAGGTGACATCAGACAACGCAACCAACAGTTTGCGATACTTTGGCCAAAGATTTTCAACATACTATCCATGTTGTTATTCCTAGACGACATACTCGTCAAATTCAAATACATCCTTCACCTCACTCTTCTGTTATCTAGAATGGTCTTCACAAACTTCTGTCAGTTCACTTGTCCAAGGTTTAACCCTAACCCAGGTTAGTAACATAATTTTTTATAAGGAGACGCTCATGATGACTTACGGTATATGGGCATACTCATCCGACCTAAGTCGACAAAATGTGCCAAGGCACCCTAAGTCATATAAAGCTACTTCCTATTCCAAAATCATGTTACTAGCTTGGCCTAGAGAGAAACTAAGTTCAAGTCCAGATATGTCTAGATCTAGATGAACTAATGTAGAAGGGTGTTGCAACATGTCAACTACAACACTGTATCCTCATGAAGACCTTAGTCTTCATGCAGGTACAGTTTTGTAGTTGGCATGTGCCAACATCTAATAGAACTATTTCATCAC
Organism: Taxus chinensis; assembly: GCA_019776745.2. NCBI lineage: Eukaryota > Viridiplantae > Streptophyta > Pinopsida > Cupressales > Taxaceae > Taxus > Taxus chinensis. The sequence goes on along the minus strand of CM034147.1, from coordinate 923,747,945 downwards.
GATATACATACCCCTAGGAGGTCATTAACACTGTAATTAATTTTGGATTAAGATTTGAATTACAAAAACCTTTCTCAACCCTAAATCCAACACCTCTTAAGTTCTTCATCCATATTTTATTTAATTAATATTAAAGAACTTCATTCACCTCATGATTTATTTTATGTTCAGTAACTATGACATGTCAAGCAATTATCCAAAACATAACAAAATACATCGTAAGGTTAAATTAATGTAACTCAATTGTTTAAATAAGGTGCAACAACCATTCAGGTTCCACTAGAGCGGACTTCATAGAAAATGAAGTCTGAGTGATTAACGATCATAAACACCATTATTTCACTTTACATTCCTTTGAGAGAGGACAAATCTTCCTCTCTACATGGTTGTGTTAGGGTTTATAATACCTTTTATATATTTTGCACTTTATATAGTTTAATTTTATATTCGATGCACAATTCCATTATCGTTATATATTATTTATATAAAGAACATAATCTTATGCAACTTAACATGTTTCTTTCAATTAAGAGAAAGAGAGATTGAGAGAGAGAGAGATTGAACTATTTCTCTTCGTCTAACTTATCAAATGATAAAAAAATTAAGAATACAAAATAGATATGCCAAATATCAACAAGATAGTATTTCAACTACCTTCAAAAATGAACAAGAGAACTTACACAAAAATTTGTAGTGAACCTCCAATATTTTTAATTCATCATGATAAATTACATAGTTTACAAGACTATGCATCTTAGACAAACTGCATGTCAAACAGTACTAAGATCATTAAAGAATACAACTTTTCCTTTTCAATACATTCCAAGAATGAATCAGAGTTCTCTTTTAAAAAGATCCAGACTTTAAATCAGCCAATACATCATAAAATTTATTGCCTTATTTTATCACTTACGAAGTCCATCTATAAAATTGCTAGGACGGGGTCAGTTCATTTAACTTAGAATGATAAACACTAAGCATTAAAATGAAGTGCATTCCACTAATTGTTACATTAAAAAAACTATACTTTAATGAAACAATTAATGCAATCATCCAAATAAATCATAAGTAATAACGACCATAAAAGAACCAAAAATAACAATATGAATTTAATTAAAGAAAAAATCATAATACAATCAACAAACTACTGCCTTATAATAGATAAGTATTGTCCTGAATAGTTACTCATTTATATCAATAAACAACTCCTGACATTGAGTTATTTTCATAATTCTTTCTGAATTGAAATATAATTTTTTTAACTTCAATAGATAAATGAAAAGAGCTACTTTCAGAATTAAATACCTTCTTGTCATATTTACCAAGTTTCCAGAAAACATGTGAAGACAAGTTCATTTCAAATTTGTTACGTTTTTAAGATGAATCAACCATCAACTTAAACAAATAAGAAATTCACAATTCAGGTGTGACAGCCTAATTCTCAGTCAAATAACTATAACCTAAGTTCTTAGTAGGCCTCTAAATAACAATAGAAAATTATTTTCCAGCAACAGTGTTTCATTTCAATTAACTGAAACAATTATTATTTCCTTCAATATAATTTAAGTAGAGAAGTAATTAGTAATAACTACTAATCGATTAATTAATAAAGTAATACATTTGATTCAATTATAACATTCAGTTATACCAAAATCGCATATGCATCTTGAGAAAAGAAGAGTCCACTTCCTACCCTACAGTTTCCAGAAATGACAAAGGAGAAACTTACCTCTAAAATTGAAAGAGGAAGGAGTTATGCAAAGGAAAGGATTTCTATTACTCATTCAAAAGAAATAAGGTAAGAAGAAGAATCAGTACAAACCCTTCGCAAAACCCACTAATATTTTAACGAATAGAAAACATGCTTAGAAGTTACAAAACCGAATACTTAAATAACCGATTCAATAAATAAAACTAACTAAGAGTTTCATCTTTCAAGCACATCAACTGTTAACAAAATTATTAATTCATTCAATAAGGATACATTAAACAAATATACAGTTAACAATTATCAATTCACTTCAACCCAACTATTTTATTCTTCCTCCTTGAGGATTCTAGTTAGATCCAAAAACCATACGTAATCAATTTCCAAATGGTACATCAAAATATAGGCATGACTCAGCCATTGCAAACAAACAGTCAAGGAAGAGATAAGTCTTCCTTTCTACAAGTCAAGCTCAGTGGCACATTGCCATGAATAGGCAAGACATTTGATTCCACTGAAGTAACAGAAATCATTAAAGCTCATAAACTGGGATATTTTGGATGGTTCCAAATACAAAAGAAATAGTCCATACGTTGATTATAGAACCAACAATTCCCATGAACATACCACAATTAGCTTAAAACATGTGAGTTAATAATAATAAGGAAGTTTCCAACTCTGGCAAGTAAGTTATTATCACTTCACCCAAATCCCAAAAAGGATAGAAAATCAAACTTAAGAATGTCAAACAAACCTAAAATATAATCACCATAACGGCTTAGAGAAGGCTGACTACCAGAGTATCACAATATCAAAGGAACTCCAACCAAGACAACCATCTCATCTTCCAGATTTCAATAAACTAGTAATCGCCTTACAGAGTTTTGGAGAAGAGAATTCTAGTAACAAACAACCCCAAGTAAGGACAACTCTCATTCTTATCTCCCTAGGAATTTCAACTGAACAGTAAATCCAAATAACAAAACTTACCCAACTCCCATCGAATTACGATTCAAAGAAGAGGAGAGTTAGAATAAAATAAGAACATGATATTTCTTCTAAGACCTTATAAAAGTTAAAGTATAGAACACCAATAATTCCATAAACCTCAAACACCCATTACCCTTTGTTCCTTTTAAGAAAGTCTGAGTTCATAGTGTATAAAACAAAGTATACAAATATAGTCCCGAACAGGGAGTATAAACTTAATAGAAAAGGATACAGTTTAAAACTTATATTCTTCTACTTTTCAAACAAGCAAAAGCATTCAGTATAAGAATGCAAGTGTTAACAATATAAATACAATCAAGATTTCCATTCGTCACTTTCATGCACGTTCATGTTCACACAATGAGATAAACATATTATCTATATAGATCACAGAAGGAGTAATACAACTTTAAACTCAGAGATGCATCAAAGAACAAAATTGTTTTAATGAAACATTTAAAGAACCGCAAGAAATCTTAATGGATAGAGCCTATGATGCTTGATAGTTCTTCTGCCACTTCGAAGAATACTTCTAGCTGAGCTTCCAACTCTTCTTCTTCTCCAAGCAAGATTAAAAACCAAAAATATCTTTCCCCAATGTCTCATATACTTTTCTTGAATCGAAAATAGATGAAGGAAATAAAAAATAGCCATAAATTGGGAATTTATTTTTAGAGAAATAAATACATGCATCTTCAAAGAATAACATAAAATTAGTAGATCCACACAAACACCCATGCATCAAAGAAGGTAGATAAACACTGAATGAACCATAAGAAAATATATCTGAGCTATAAAATGCTAAATAATAGAAGGGTTTTCACCCATAAACAAGATACACATAATGAACCCATATTTATATTGATTTAAAAGAGTTCTGGTAGCCACATTACAGTCAAAAGGGTCATCTCAGACCATATACATTAAGTGATAGAGGTCCAACCTACACAACACGCTCTAAACAAATCTCCTGGCTGTACCCTTCTTATTATAACCCATTTACATACCCTAACATCAATTCTAATGCTTAATGAAATTCTATATAGCTCTCTAGTACCCTGAATCATAAACCCTAGTGTAACCTAACATTTCTCCAGTAGTTCATTGCCCTTCCTTATTCTTCCTGGTACCCATATATGCAATTGTGTATCCTGCCTCTATTTTATGCCTCTCCATACACATCAATCTACCTCTTTGTCTATCTCCATCTCTATGTTTTTTCTAGAAAGATCATTCCTTTATATAAGATCAACACCCACCGCCATGCCTTCTCCAAGCATAGATCATTTGCCAAGTGTTAATTTGGTCCTTCATAGGTGAATGCGTATCCCTTTGCAAAACTTCCACTCTCTATAAGGATGTCTCTAAGAATATCCCCTACAAGGAATATCCTTTTCTTGGCCTCCAAGGCTTCAGGATGGCACCTTATCCACTTATCAAACCTATTCAAGTCCTCACACTTTTTGTGAAGTGCTTCTAGAATGCCAAATATGGCTAAGTCCTATAAACCCATGTTATACCCTCCCACGTGTACCCTTGTTTCTCCTAAAACCCTTCTTAAGCATTTTTTTTTCCTATGCGATTTCCCTTGAGCACCCTTCTTCTCACTAGTCATGTGCACATGTACCTTGTGGTACTTAGCTAATATTTTAGGGTCCAACAATTCTCAACAAGTGCCATGAATGTCTTCAATTTATCAAGTGCTTTTGATTTATCTCTCAAAAAATCAACCCAAGTGAATCTTGTAAAATCATCTATTAGCAACATAAAGTAAACTCATTTGGTCATACTCTTAGTCCTCATGGGTTCAAAAAGATTAGTGTGAATAATTTGCAAAGGTATTATGGCAGAGTAATACTCTTTGTACTTGAACTTTCTCCCTATTTACTTCCTATGTATACATGTTTTGCATTGAGTGTTCCCTGGTTTATTGATTTTTAGAATGTTCCTCACACATTTCTTGGAGATAATATTTACTATATTGTCAAAGTTCATATGTCATAGTCTTCTATCTCACAACCATCTATCATCTAGCTTTCTCATGAGACACTTTCCTTGTTGATCTCATTCAATATGTACATGTTGCTTTCAGTCCTTTTATCTTTTCCTACAAGCTTACCTAATTCCTTTTTCATTATATTACACTCTTTATTATCAAAATTTAGACTATACCTTTGTTTTTCACATTTGGCTCACAATTGAGTATATTATGCTTCAGTCCCTCAACATAACAAGACATTTTTTAGTCAATGTTTACATCTTTATTATCCCCAAATCTAACTGAACCTGATGCATTATTTCTTAATGAAATGAACTAAATCTTGTCTCCAGTCATGTGGCCAGGGAACCCACTATCAATATACTATATCAAGCCTTTATATTGAGTCTAGAATGCAGTTTGGGATATTTGACATTCTTTTATTCTATCTTTTCATTTACAATACCTAACACCATAACATGTTCATCCTTATCTTCTTTTTCATATTCACATATCTTCTTAGTAGAAGTAGATGGAGACAGAGGCAATGAAGAGCATACATCAATAATATATTTCCATATGTCAAAACCCAAGGGTTTCAAGCAACTTCTCATTATGAGCAAGGGCGTATTTCCATATTTAACCTGACTGCCTACCATACTTGTGATTTCATGATTTCCTCCAAGCTGTTAGACTTGTTTTGTAAGGAATATGCTCTGATACCAATTTTGGAAGAAAAATGAATAGGGATGAATAAATCATTTAAAAATTTCATACTATTAACCATACAAAATTATAAACCTTACTTAACCATCTATCAACCAATCATTAGTTTATTCATCAAAACTTCATCTTAACCATTTATGCATCATGAAACACAACCATACATGAATAAGAAAACAACACAATGACACAAGATATAGAGTGGGAAACCATCAAGGGGAAAAAATCCCACTGAACCTCTGCATATATTACTCAAATACAAAGGAATCTTGTGAATATTACACATCACAAGAGATTTTTTTTAGTGAGGCACCAACCCCCACAAGGAGAACCAACCCCTATTTGGTAAGGCACCCAACCCTACAAAGGATGTTACAAACCCCCCCTACAGATAATTAATCACCCCGCCTAGATGAATAAATATGAGATCACTTGATGACATTATTGCTCTAATAACTAGCAATGATCACATTTTCAGATCCTCTCACTCAAAACCCTCTCAAACAACTCTCTCTCTTTCTTATCTCATAAATTCACCAAAATGTGTTTATTAGGTCATATGACCTTTAATACATGATTCTCTACTCTCCTCATCCCTTATCTAGAGCCCTCTAACCTCTTCTTTCACTTTCACTAGCTCGATCACATCTCCATACATTCTACTAACTAAAATGAGCTAATACACTTCACTTTTATACATGACTCTTACCTAAAAACTACTCTATGTCAGCTAAAATACCAATATGACCATGTAATTTTCGATCATCTCTATACCACATTAAGACTCATTACAAACATGATAAAAATGACCCTTTAGGTCTGTATAGGCATTACACACACACTTGCTCAAAGCTTCATAATTAGGCCTGAACATTAGGTCTTATCCAATTGTCAAAAATTTGAATTTCAAGGCATAAAGCAGATCCATCAGCTCAAAAAAAAATCCATCAACATATTCCTCACAACTATCAACATGAAAAATAACCTTTATAACCTTTATCTTCAACAAGCATCACTCCATTTGGAAAGCAACTCCAATTAGGTCTCAAGCACCTAAATAACAGTCTTCAAAATAGATCAACTCCACATATCAAATAATGTTTTCATTACTTCTTGGGAACATGTATTGATACACCATGATAATATATAACTCTTAATATCCATGAGACACCATGAAAACATGGCATAATACCTCAAACATTCCATCTCTCTTACCTCAATTAAGCATGTTGATAATAAAAATAAGTCTTCAAGAAAAAGTTTGTTCATACCCTCAAATCAATTCACCAAGGGACAATGTAGCATATCAAAAAATATATATCATCCCTTGCTAGCTCATACAACTGATAACATCATTAAGTTCAGGGCATAACACTAAGGGATACCTCTATCTCAGAAACTGCTCAAACTTGTTATAAGGACTCAAGAACCAATCTTGATCTAATTGATCTCCAACACCTATAACTTCACTTACACCACTTGGAACACTTCACCAAGGACCTAAAACACCTCCTTCTACCACTCATATGCATATGTCACATGGAGAAAACCACCTTTGCATACCTATTCCAAGTCACCTTCTTGAAAATCCTAATAGGGCTGATTAGGCCATTAGGGCTTACACATGGAAACACATCAAAAAGATAAAACCAAGAGATCCAACACATCATACCAAACCATAACAAGCTATCCATGTCCTTGTAAAACTTATAAAAACATGTAAAACTTCAAAACAACCTTCAAACCTCCATGTCTATTTTTTGCAATCTTTTAGGACATTAGTGGTAGGAAAAATTGGAATATTGATTTAACCAAATAATTGCACACAACCTACCCTAAATATGTTCATGAGCACATAGGACACATCCCAAGCTAGTTCCCACATCTAGTCTTTCACCACAAACCTTGCAACACATGTATCTACAAGAAAATATTCTCAAAATAGATTTTTTTGTACCTTACCATCACACCTGGATCATGCGAATTCCACCAAACTAAGCTCTGGAGAATTCTCTACAACCCTAAACCTTCACATCATCCTTCCCAAGTCATTACATTCCCAAAATATTCATATTTTTCCTATCACTTTGTAACATATGATTTAAAGAGGGTTTAAAACCACTTGACTTCTTTAAAATCATTCATAAGTTATATGGAATCATTTTACCTCATTCCAACTACAAAATATTGTCGAATCCATGCAAAATCAACAATGATGAATGACTCAAGTCCCCATACAGAGTTTTCACATGTAAATGATCACTTCAAACTTGACCATCGAACTGGGAATAACTGTCCTGAGAGATCAGTAGATCTCAAAATAACTTTTCATACTTTATCTTCAAACTTCTGACCTCAAACCTTTCTCACACGTTTTTCATGAATTCTCCATAAATTCCAATTCTCATCCATCCTTTTCCACCTCCAAAACTCACCATACATTATGGTTTCCCCATGAATTCTTTCCTTGTCTTCATGATATTACCTCTAAAGGACCTTAAAAATGCACTAAATTCCTTAATTATGACCTTGTTCACCTTTCACACCTACTATGCAACCTCAAAATATTCCTCACATGCTTCATACTAACTTGTTCTGCCTAGGTCTAGGAATAGGCTTAGAATAGCTTGTTTCAACTCATGTCTCAAGTAAACTAACATATTCTTCACGTTGTGGAAAATAACACACCCATTGACATAACTCCAAGATCATATTAGAAACCATAGAAACTTCATACAACCTTTGGATCTCACCTCACACCACTTACATGTTTGAACTATGCATCAAGAACATTATAATGCACCTAGAAACTATGCCACTAAAACACTTCATGAAAAAAAACTAGTAAACTACCAGTCAACCTTCATCCTTATTGATGATTAACACATCATGCATGTTTGTATTCCACCTAGACAACCCTTTTACATCAATGTCACTTGACATCAATGAAGGAAACATGACACATATCCATTATTCCTAAGACAAGGTGAATGATTATTTGAGTACCATTTTGGCTCCCATAACTGTATGAAAAAATGTTATCCCTCAGCTCACAATATAGCTCCTTCATTCATCACCTACTCTTTTCCAACTAGGTTTTGTTCTAGTATCCCTAATAATAGGGTTTTTTAGGAATAAGTTATTATATAGAATATTTCAAGAAAACATAAATGGTTTTCTTGGAACCCATTTGGTTTTTTTACTTACATTCAAAATTTCATGATGAAACTTCAAATTTAAACCCCTTATTTGCTAGTTTATCCTCTTCAAATTAGGTTTCTCACAGTACAATCATCTCTAAAGGAAAAAAATCAGAAATTTTAGGAATATGGAGGCATATAAAGACTTAAAACATTAAAAATATTAAAGCATGTGTTTTACATATGATTTATTATGAGTTCTAGTCCTTGAATCAAAGAACACGACCCTTAAACAAAAGTTTCCTAACCAAACCCTAACTAGGGTTTCTACAAGCCCAATAAGGATATCTTTGTGTTTAAATGACTCTAATAAAAGTTTCAAGCCTAAAATCTTTAAGAGGATGTATATGCAATGCCTATACACATTCTTGAGAAGGAATTATGCAAAAAAAAAACACAGGATAATTCATTAAACAATGAATTTTTCCTTACCAAAACATTGTTCTCCTCATATTCACAAGTCTGTGTATGTGTTTTATTCTGTTTATTCACATTTTCAAGTCTCTAACTTCATAAAAAACAAAAACACCCTCCAAAATCACTAGGAAAGAAATTACTATCAAAAAATACCATGACATTCAATTACATTCCTTTATTCATATGCAACATTTTAACCTTCATGACCCGGTTTCATCATTTTTACAGTCCTCCTTTATTTAAAACATGAATTATTAGATTTTCTCCTCCTAAATACCCTTACACTATTCTCTCCATTAAAAAACTCCTCATTCGAATACTCCTTCCAAATAACTAACTTTCCCATACAACTCACCTATCAAATAGGCTCATTAACTCAAGTCATAGGTTGAGTCAAGGCTTATAAAAAGTAAACATGACAAAAACACCTAAACATTAGATTAATACCCTTAAGAATGTATTATACACTTTATTCATGCAATTCCCAAACTTTCTAGACACTTATCAACCTACCAACAAGCCAAAATTGGCTAAAAATACCAAAATAGATTACTTAGAAATTCAAATCAAGTTTTGGTGGGAAAACTTATTAAAAAACACTAATTTGAATTTTATAATCCTCAAATTACCTTTAACCACAAATATTGACCTATTATAATCCTTCAAACATGTTCAACGTGAAATTTGACTGAAAAATAAGTATTTAAATTAATGCTCTTGTATCATACTCCCAAGGAACAAGAAAATTGCTCCCATAAACTTTTGAAAAACAAAGACTTGCTTCTTCTTCTTAATTTTCCAGTTGTATTTGACCTCCTTGATATTCTTCTTGACTTCATACCATGAGTAAAAGGTCTTCATAATGATTTCCATTCTTTGTATTGTCTTTCTTTTCAAGTGAATGAGTTTATTTCCATGTGAAATTATATGGTTTCTTTAAATGTTATCTTCCTTCTTTTTTGTTCACTCCACCTCTTCTCCAGTTATAGATAGATTGTTTCTTGATTGATTTGAATTATTTGATCATATTTTCCACTCTGATTTTGTTTTCCTTGATGGATATTGATCTCAATAACTGTGATTGATTTATCTTGCTTGTATAATACTCTTGTCTTCACTTTTTTTCTTCATCATCATCTCAACAACTAGTATACCTACACATTCACCACTCAAAGTAATATTAGACTGAAAATTTGAAGTTTTAATAGACATATTTGTATTCTCTTTCATTTCATCTTGATCTTCTTTATTTCGGTCCTTTCCTTGTTTCTCCCATGCATCACTCCTATCTTGAATGCCTTTATATATTTATTTCTTCACATAAAATCCTCAATAAACTCATCCATCTAATTTTTCCCTTCATCTAATGTATCAAATTTTTTAGAAGACTCAAAAAAATCTTCCAACATCTTCATTTCTTCTCTCAAGGTTAGATCATCCAACTCTTCATTTTCCTCATAAAATCTAGGGACAGTTTTTCCTTATTCATCTTCTAGAATGTGCTCTCTTCTCAATATGTCTACATCCTTTTCCAAACTTCTAATATCTCCTACCGGGTTTATACTAGTGATTTAATTTTTCCATACTCTTCTTTTCATCTATTGCTTGATTTATTTCTTCATGAAATTTGATTTGTACCTCTTGATATGCTTTTATCTTGCACTTGACCTTTTAGTTTCATCAATCATTATTTTATACTTTGTTTTCTCTATATCAACTTTTGGTTTCTCAAGCCATTGAGGCATCACATATCCATGATATATTGTTTTTTTTAACAAATTAACAGGATTATTTTAGCACCCAAATATACATCAGAAAACTCATTCTTACATATAAGATTAGAATTGTAATTCAAAATCACATTTACCTTATCAAAGGTCTGTTGCTTGGTCACTTCCTTTTTCATACCATCTTCTCTTGTAATATTTTTGTTTATCCATTATTTATTACTTTCTTCTAATGGAATTATTCCCAAAGCATCATAAAACATTGTATATTCATCCAAATATTCATTAATATGTTGATCCATATCTTACATAACCTGCTCTCTTTCCTCATTGCTTTCATTTTCCTCCATGGATACTTTTCTTGATCCATTTCTCGTACATACCAATGATTTATCCTTGATCTTCTTCCCAATATTCTTCATAATTACACAAATGAACTGAAATAAAACATTAGATATAAAAATAAGAGACACAAATTTCTCCAAGAGTTCCTCATTCTTAGACACTTTCTTCATTTCCTTCATCTCTTTCTTAATTTCTTCTTCATACACTTTTCCTCTTCTCATTTTATTCATTCTTTGTCTTCTTCTCTTCTTAACAAGTGATTCTATAGGAAACTTAACCTTTCTCTTCAACCTCCAACCACATATATAACTTCTTATCACTTGTATACAAAACTTCTCCAAGATTTTAAACCTCTTAAAATCATTCCTCATATTTGTTAGTCTAGGTTATTATTTATCCTTTTATTTATTTATCAAGATAATTCTTACACTTGTGTTAGCCCTACACTTGTTGGGTTAGCTTGCTTAGGTGTACTAGTTGTGTGGTGTTAGCTTACTAGTTGTGTTAAGTTAGCTTCTCAGTTATGTGAAGTTAGCTTACTAGTCTTTTGGAGTTAACTACCAGTATCAGTTAGTGGGAGTTCTTCACCACTGATTTAGGTAGTAGTTACACTTCCCTCCTCCTATATGTACATATTTCTTATTGAATAATTCAAGTCATTCTATTGTAATGTATTGAGCATTATGGATTATGATGGATTTCCATGTATGGTATTTTAGCTCTTCTACTTTGAAAATATAATGTGGTGCGCTATTATCATCTGAGATCACAGCTTAGAACAATATTCTTATCATTCCTTTCATGGTATCATAGCTATAGATGCTATAGACATCCATCTGTAAGTTTTTCTTTGCAAGCAAGAGTTTATTTTTTCATGTATTCAGATTTTGTTAGCACTTTTCTGCAGAATGCATTTTTATGCAAAATGGAGTGTGCCATTAGATTTGGAAGGTGCCAAAACCATAGAATTGACTGTAAACTTGACCATGTTTTGAGACAGTCAAATATGGGTGCATTCTTTTATCCATTGGATATAAGCATGTACCTTCTAGATGAATTCTTTTACCCTCTGAGTATTTCGGTGTTAGATGTAGTCTTTTATCCACTGGACATAGATCTGTATCCTATGGGTGCATTCTTTTATCCATTGGATATAAGCATGTACCTCCAGGATGCAGTCTTTTACCCTTTGGTTATTTTGGTTTTGGATGCAGTATTTTATCCACTGGACGTAGATTTGTACCCTATGGGTGCATTCTTTTATCCATTGGATATAAGTGTGTACCTTCCAGATGTATTCTTTTACCCTATTATTATTTCAGTTTTGGATGTAGTCTTTTATCCACTGGACGCAGATCTGTACCCTATGGGTGCATTCTTTTATCCATTGGATATAAGTGTGTACCTTTCGGATGCATTATTTTACCCTCTGGGTATTTTGGTTTTAGATGTAGTCTTTTATCCACTGGATGTAGATCTGTACCCTCTGGGTGCATTATTTTATCCATTGGATAAAATCGTGTACCCTCTAGACGCAATGATTTACCCTCTGGAAATTTTAGGCTTTGGGCATAGGCTTTTATCCTTTGGTCGCAAGCATGTATCATGTGGATGCATTCTTTTACCCTTTAGACATTTGGGTGTCACGTGTACCTTTTAAAAAGATCATCATTAAAATATTATTTTAATAGCAAAACCTTGTAGAGCTCATAATTTTGATCCGTAGCTCGGATTAAGGTGATCTTTTTTTTGAAATTGTGTATTTTTTTCGAGATCTACGCATTGGTGACATTTTTATACACATATTTCAAATGTAAAAGGTACTGTTACTCATTGTAATATTTACATGCACTCAATTATAAAGTGCCAAATTCAGGAGGGTGTTGTGATCACTTGTGGATGCATTTTCAGTTGATCCCGACGTCCTAAAATTTTGGGTATTGCATTCTTGTATCTATGGGTGTATACATTTATATCTCTCTTATTTGTTGAGATATTTTGGATCTATATTTTTGACACTTGTTTTAGCATGTTGACAGTCTCTCTTATGGGGGAGCTATTCTGATGGAGCCCAGTGTTAGTTTATCAGTGTTCAAGTATTTGATTTTGACAACTCATACAGATCTGTGGTGTCACTCTACCCATTCTGCAGTATGGGAGGGTGTGGTGTTGATACTGATTCTTCAGGTTTCGTGCCCTTACCTTGATAACTTGGCTTTTTCTTGGATCGTGGAACTCCTATTTATTTAGATCTCATGTCCTTGCCTTGTTGCCTTCATTTTTCTTGGATCATGGCACACCTATTTGTAGCAGTTGATCAAATTATGTTTGGTGTTTGTTTTTCACTTTTTGACATCACTCCATTGACAGTCTCCTTGCATGGAGCTATTCTGGTGAAGCCCAGTGTCAGTTATTTTTGAGTTATATGATTGAGTAGTGGATTTATACCATAGTGTATACCACACTTCTTCAGCATTGTACAAGTTTTTGGAGTCGAGCTTCTGAGGATATCTTGCAGCAGGATTTTTCTCTCTACTTTGTTATTACTAGTTTTGAGTACCTTGCGGTGTCCATTTTTTCCCAATTATTGTACATGGGTACCTCATCAGGCCTTGTTATCGGGACCCACCTTCTTTTCCACCCACCTAAGCTATTCTTACGGGAGGGTGTTAGTGTAGGTTATTATTTATCCTTTTATTTATTTATGAGGATAATTCTTACACTTGTGTTAGCCCTACACTTGTTGGGTTAGCTTGCTTAGGTGTACTAGTTGTGTGGAGTTAGCTTGCTAGTTGTGTTGAGTTAGCTTCTCAGTTATGTGAAGTTAGCTTACTAGTATTTTGGAGTTAACTTAACTACCAGTATCAGTTAGTGGGAGTTCTTCACCACTGATTTAGGTAGTAGTTGCACTTCCCTCATCCTATATGTACATCTTTCTTATTGAATAATTCAAGTCATTTTATTGTAATGTATTGAGAATTATGGATTATGATGGATTTCCATATATGTTATTTTAGCTCTTCTGCTTTACAAATCTAATGTGGTGTGCTATTATCATCTGAGATCGCAGCTTGGAACAATATTCTTATCATTCCTTTCAATATCAACTATCTTGTTTCCATACTCTGTTTCTTTCTTCTAATTCTTTGTCTTCATGTTTATTATCTATTATTAAGAGGAAAACCAATATATTATACCAAAATGATGTACATGACTATTAAGGACACCAAACAAGCAAGTAAATTAGCAAAAACAACTTACCAAACTTTTCCTTTCACCTCTACCAGAGGATCCACTATCTTCAACATATATCGTTCTTACGTATGAAAATTTGTGTTATTTGGAAAATTTAACGAGTTATAACTTCAATGATCTATTTCAATGGTTTTTAGATGCCCAAAACAATATTAAAAATGAATACAAATGAACGAAATTTCATCTTTTTAGAAAAGTCATTATACTACCCTATTTTGGTTCTCAAAAACAATACCAACCATAAAAACTGGTTGGGAAGAATCCATAAATACCCAAGACAAGATAACAATTGATTTGAGCTCCCTTTTATCTCCCCAAACTATAAACAAAATTTTATCTCTAGGATCACAATATAACTCCTTCATTCATCCCCCTCTCTTTTCTAACTAGGTCTTGTTCTAGTAGCCTTGATAACATGGTTTTTTAGGCATAAGTTCTGATATATAATGTTTAAAGGAAAAATAAATGGGTTTCCAAGAACTCATTTGTCTACTTTACTTTCATGTAAAGTTTCATGATCAAAAATCAAATTTAAACCCTTATTCACTAGTTTATCATCTTCAAATTAGCTCTCTCACAAAACATTTGTCTCCAAAGGAAAACTGTCAACAATTTCAAGAATATGGAGTCATATCAAGACTTAAAACCTTAAAACTATCAAATAACCTATTTTATAGATTATTTCTTATGAGATTCAGTCTTTTAATCAAAGAAAAAGACCCTTAAATAAAAGTTTCCCAACCAAACCCTAATTAGGGTTTCTATAGGCCTGGTAAGGAGAGATTTTTGTTTAAATGACTCTTATCAAAGTTTCAATCATAAAATATTTAAAAGGAGGTATATGAAATCCTTATACATGTTTATGAGTAGGAATTATCCAAAAACACACAAGATATTTCCTTACCAAAATAGAGTTCTCCTCATATTCAGAAGTCTATGTATGAGTTTTATTGAGTTTCTTCACATTTTCAAGTCTCTAACTCAATAGAAATAATAACACCCTCTAAAAGAACTAGGAAATCAATTCATATCAGAAAATACCATGAAATTCAATTACATTCCTTTATTCATATGAAAAATTTTAACCTTCATGACTATTTTCCATCATTTTTACAGTCCTCCGTTGAAAATAGGTATTCTTACATTTTCTCTTCCTGAAAACCCTTGCACTCTTCTCTCCATCCAAAAATCCTCCTCATTTTAATACTCCTTCCAAATAACTAACTTCACCATGTAACTCACATGTCAACTAGGCTCACTAACTAAAATCATAGCTTGAGTCAAGGATTACAAAGGAGAAAATATAACAAAAACACCTAAACATTAATAAAGACACTTAATAATTCATTATAAGATTTATTCATGCACTTACCAAACATTTTAGACACCTATCAACCTACTAACAAGCCAAAATTGGTGGTAAAGAGTTTATAATGGCTTCGACATCTATATTTCCTTCCCCATCTTCTTCTCGTATCCCTAACCCTAGACTTGTTGTCAGCAGAAATGGCCCTCTGAATCATGCATAGGGAATTGTTAAGGTTTCAAGAAAAATGCTCAATATTGATGTTGTTAATATAGGTTCTCCATGTAAGCCTCTTCCAGGAAGCTCATGTGCTGGTTTAGTGAGATCGAAGGATCTCGGGGCTCTATTGCAGGGGGCTCTAGCTTAGAAGATGGGAAGGTTACGGTTGTGTCTTCTACTTCTTCATCCTTTAAACCTCTTAATTCTTCAAAAAAATATCCTTAAATTAATTTTAGGCACTCGATGTTACAATAAGAATTTTTTTTCTCTAGCCCAGGGTTGATCGGTCGTTTCAATGGCCTTTGTCTTGGACTGCTGCTTTTTCATTCATGGATTTATTCAAACTGATGACCTCTCATGGAAGGTATGGTTGACATTTATCCCTGTTCTAGGGTGTTTTTTATTGTGGTATTCAATGTTCTTAAATATAGAGATGTTATCCTCTCCAAGATTTGGGAACTTGATAATCATCACTTGTTAATGAAACTATGGTTTTTGTCTTTCAATCCACTCACTACAACTTTCAACATCAATCTTGTTTGGGTTCATTTACCTCATCTTCCACTACATTTTTTGGGGAGGAGAGTTTTATTTCTATTGTTAATGCATTAGGAAGGTTTTTGTCCATTAATTCTAATACAAAACTCTACACACATACTATCTATGCTCAAATTTTGGTGAATCTAGATACCTCTATAGATCTAGCCACCTCCATTGAACTCAAATTTTTGGATAGGAATTGTACTCAACCTCTTAAATATGAAGGCATACCCTTCAAAGAGAAGAAATTTTTTTCCTTGGGTCACCTTGCTTGCATTTATCAGAAAGTGAAATTGAAGGTAAATGATAAATTTTCTTAGTGGAAGGATTCCCAACCCATCCTGTTGGTTGTTGCGGATGATTTTTATTTCTCATCAAAATATTTAGTAGAGGTTGTACGAAAGGTTGTTGAGACCATATTCTCCACCTACTCAGATTGTGCATGTGTTGACACCACCTTCAGGTACAAATAAAAATGATATCTTGAAGGATGAGTCAAATGTTGAAAAAATATATCTTTGCAATTTGGACTTCTCTCCATTCAGATGAAAATTTAGATCTTAATAGGAGTGATGGTTAGACAATTGTAAATAGAAAAAATAAAGAAAATACTTTACCTAAAATGATATTACGATCCCATGGTAAATTTCCCTTAATCACCTCTTAAGGTTTGTCAAGTATGTTTCTCTACTATATAAGCATATGATTTGTTTCTCTTTTGGATTTTCAAAATTAGTTTTCTATTCCACATGGTTTATGCCTTAATTGCTTCTTATTTTATGTTTCCCATGGGATTTCTTTCTGTATTGCTTCATTTCTATATCCTACCTTAAGGGCCTTTTGTACAAGGATGAGGGTCCTTTAAAAATCCCCACTTTTACCCCTTTCTAAAAAAAATCCAAAATTGGCTAAAATGACCTAAATAGCTTACTTAGAAATTCAAATAAGGTTTTAGCGAAAAAAAATTATATAAAAATCTAATTTGAATTTTAAAATCTTCCAATGACCTCTAACCACACCTACTGACCTATTATGACCCTTCAAACATGTTCACCATGAAATTTGACTGAAAATAAGCATTTAAATTGATTCTCTTGCATCAGAAAACCCCTCCATAAACATATAATGACCACCCTACTCATTACAATATTTACCAACTCATATTTACACTTGTATTCACTATTTTACCTCACTAACCACCCATAACCATAATAAAACAAATAAAACAACCCCAACCCCTAAAAAAATTCCCATGATCTCAAAACAACCTCAAGACCATTATAACATGCATCAACCATGAAAATAATATGGCGGGAGCCACATTCAACCAAAATCCATGAAAAATGTAGGAATGAGTACCGATTCCTTGAATCGGTGTCGATTGTTATAGAATGGAACTGATTTGGTTAAATGGCATCCATCCTATATAAATAATATTAGTATTTTACCCAATAATCTAATGAATATTCAGGTGACATAGTTTTTGGATTGAAACCTTGGAGATATTGAATAGAATATCCCTCTTTTCATGAAGAAATGAAAGCATCTATTGCACTAGCCTCCATTTGGAGAAATCCATCTTCATAGTCGGTCATCCGAGTCACCTTTACCATAGAGTTATGTATATCATTTGATTTTTATAAATCATTTTCATATTCAATAAAGTATGTAAGCCTCAAGCATGCCCATATAATCATCCTCTCTAAAAATTTATATTGTTAAACATTTTTAATTACAAACACAATAATCAATACCGATCATATAGATTGACATTGATCGGCACAATTGGCACCGATTCCTCTCCAAATTTCCTAACTTTACATTTCTATAACATTTTGATATATTTCCTTCATGTTTATAAGTCATGGTTAATTTTCTCCTATTTACAAGCATGTCTCTCTATTAGATGACCATTTGAGGATTGGTTTCTAAAGCCACCAACATCTAACGACCTCCCCATATTCTATCAACCTTTCATATGGAAAAAAATATAATATTAATCATGGATTGAGAACATTGTATCATCGTCCTTACACCCAATCAAGATGGCATTCCTGAAAATTAGATCTTCTCCTTGAACATAGTGATATGGCCAATATTTATTGGGACAATATTTTTTAATCCACAATTGTTGATCATTGATAACATCAATTAAGTTACTACATCTTGTTGGTGAAATAATTTTTTTGTGAAGGAAAATAGTGGTATTTCACCAATGCTCTGGGACTAGGGTCCCTATACTTGAATCAAGAAACTCCATTTATTGAAAAAAAGGAAACATAAATACACTTCTCAAATTTTGGAGGGTGGCCTTAAAACTGGGGGATCACACAAGAATACTTCCCTATACCTGAGGAAAAATTTCTTGTTTGGAACACAAGGGAGGAATTGTGATGGAGAAAGGAGAGGAAAGAAAGTATGAGAAGGGATTTCATATTGCAAATAACATATGTATATTTTTTCCAACATAAAATCAAGAGTGGTTCCATACATTCAATGATAAGAAAACCATGAGAATCAATAAGGAAAAAAAAAACACAAAGCATAAATTCTTAATGCATAACATTCAACAAGTACATTTCTCATGGATTATAGTTGAGATGGAGAGGAAACATAAGTAAAGGAAATAGAGGAAATTTGATCACTTGTTTCTAGAAAGATTATGGGAGATAGTAAATAATATTAACCATCCCTTTACAATAAAGGAGGTCACCTCCTTTTTATAGCTTTACATTCCATATTTTTCATCTACCCTCACATGATTGTTCATGTTCCCATTCATCTTGTGAATTTTCATTATCCTAGGAAAGAAAAAAGTAGTTCCCTTTTTATAATTGTAAAAGGAAATTTTATATTACACAAGTATTACATATTCACTTTAATGAATAAGACAAAAATTCATGATCCCACATTATGAATCAAAATTAAGGGGGTAGAATGAGAGTGAGAAAGAATGAGAGAAGAGAGGAAGAATGGTCCCAAACATGAATGAAGACACCTCCACCCTTGATGAATATTAGCTCTAATAATGTTGAAGATGAAAAATTGCTCCATGATGGCCTTATGTAACACTATTATGTTGTACTAATGAATATTTCTCCTTTGGATATTTTATCCCCTTGCAAGGCTCTTTGGAATGATGACTTTCCAAAATCACTGTTTGGATGTATCCGAGATGGAAATTGATGATCAATGATGAGTAAAACCACTAAGAAAAATGAATGATGAATTCCCTAATTTAGAACATCCTTCTAATCCTTGAGACACTATCACATATTCATGAGCAACCCATTTACATGGGGAGAAATTGGATGAACTTTCTTAACACAACCTTGATCTTGATTCTAACCGCTACAAGAGCACTGATGATTCAAGGCTTTGGGAAAATGGAGCCATCCATGAGATGAGGTGAAGATTATCTGAACCATGTGAATAATGAAGGTGAGAATATGGATGAAACATGCTTGCAACTTATGATCAACCCATTTGGTGAAGTGAGAAAAACATCGAGACTAGAATGTTCTATTGTCACCAAAATTGGAAAATGATAAGGATTCTCTTTTATTTGAGACAAAACACCACTTTTCACCTGTTTTTAAATCATGAGTTAAGTCCTTTGTGAAGGTTACAATTAGTGAGGAACTGAGGATGAGAAACCATTACCACTTTGATTCTTTTTTGGGATACTTACTATTTTTTAGTAAGTATTTCAATGAGTGACTAGTATTGGCAATTTCATTGAATTGTCACTTTTGAGCACTTCTCCTCCTAAGGAATAAGCTTAGTGTCTCAAATTCATTCATTATTTAGACCTGATAGCCTTAGTAAGTTCCTTGAATTGGAAATTACTAAAAGTATAAATTTTCCCCGTGGTGTTGGATAAGCCCAAAAAAATATCTCCAAAAATTCTACTTCTCGTCAGGATGTTTTGCTCCAATTTTTAGGGGTTTCACTCATCTATATCTTCACAAATTCAAAAAATAACATTTCAGTTCTGCATATTATTTTTCTGATAGGGAATAATGATTAAACATAATATCCCTCCATAACTCCAATCATACCTATTTTCATGGTGCATCAAAGTACCTGTTGGAAAGCTAATTTTCTAAGGATCTCATGCTTTGATTTTCAACTCATTTGGCTCACTGCAACTCCATGTATCTAAGGACGAATTTTTCCATGGCTGTAAGTTTTTTATGCCCAAAAAACTTGGAGTCCATCAATGAGGTCATGAAAACACTCATTCTAATGGAATTCATGTAGGGAAGCTTTAGCTCAAGTTTCGTGGACAACAGAGTAAGGGTTTATGGGATATGAGTAAAAATGTGTTTCTGGGCATGTTCTTGGAAAAATCAGATCATGCACATGTCACAACATAAATGTAGGTAAAATACATTTCAAAATTATATCCAAATTTAGTTAAGTGTGATTTTAATGTTTGAAATTTAACCATGGTTAAGCTAGACTAACCTTCAATTCACCTGCACATCATTTTCTAAACCAAGGATGAGTGAGGGTGAAGAATTTCCAAATGGGTAATGTGAGCCCCCATTGCAGCTTACCACATTTCGTAAGTGGTGCTGATGAAGGAGCATCAAGGAAATAAGTTTTATAAAAGACAAAATTTTCTCCTAATTATGTGTATGGCATCAAGGAAGGTGAATATTAGTCCCTAATTCATGAGTGAAGGCCAAGGATACAATGGAAAGTGGCAAAGAGGAGTCAATTTGCTCAAGAATTTAAAATACAATTGTTGGCAAGAAAATTTTTGGGTGGACAAAATTGTGGAATTTCTTGCCAACGCTATGGGAATCTAAGTCCCTCTAATTAACTGGTGCAACTTCCATATATGCATTAGCATGAGAAAATATGGATTTCTGTGGTGGCCTTTCGACTCGGGGATCCAATAGGGTCACTCCACTGACCATGTGGACAAAGCTAGCATATCTCTTACTAGGGAAGATTTTTTCTAGTAGATACGGGAAAGGGGAGTGAGAACATTATGACAGGAGAAACTAACATGTTGCAGGTAGAAAATCAGATTCTTGCACACACACACTAGCTAGAAACTTACAACACATGCATTTAAAATTAGGAGTAAACATACTTTGCACATACAAATCAAGACCAAGATTGAGATAAGATTGATGAACTCACAAAGTGTCTAATAGACCCCTTAGTTTAAAAAGGCTTGAAACTCCTTCTTCTTGGCATTGATTGCTTAAACCAAGTTGTACATAGTATAGGAGAATAGAAGGAAAAATGAGAGATGTGGGGAATAAGGAAGAATTTGGTTATCTCCTTTGTTCTCTCAAGGTAGAATGCACTCTTGAGCTTACAAAATTAATGACCAACCCTTTGAAATGGGAATGGCGTTACAATTTATAGAATGAGAGTTGAATCTATCGTCTCCTCTAATGGATTTTCATATGTCCTTGTGCAACTTAAAACTTTTTAACTTCCTAGGAGAATATTAAGTCCCTTTTTATAACATAAAGGTGACTTATTACATTAGGAACACTAGGAAATATGAAAAAGTGTAACCCCAATGTGAAATTAGAATATTGGAAAGTGAGAGAAAGTTGGGGGGAAGAGGAGAGAGAAAGAGAAAGAGAGATAAGAAGAAGAGGAGATGTCATTCCTAATGAAGTTTTGCTGATCCTCGTTGATGGAAAGCTCCAAATATAGTGAAATTCTGAATATTTGAAATCCTTACACACTGTAGAAACTCCTTCAAATCAGCTCGTGAATGCTTGCCAAGTTGAGTGAAATGTTCCGCTGATGACCACAACTCCTAGCCTACGTGCATGATATATCTATGATCCGAACTATGTAGTGAGTGTTGGAAAACATATTGTCCATTTCCCTAAGATGGTCATCCCTCTATGCCTCATTGTGCCAAACTTACCCTTTGATAATAACCTGCTATTAATAGTAAGTGTCCAAATGGAAGGCCTACTATTTTTTCGTGAGAGGTGATTTTTGTCCTCTTCTTGACCATCATGATGTGATGAAATCCCTCATTCGATCTTGTGCCACACTTCCTTTGCTTTGACCATGTTTCTTGGGGTGACTTACTATTTTTAGTAAGCACCTATATAAGGGACTTACTATTTTTAGTAAGTGATCATTTTCACTATTTTCTACTTCGGATAATCATTTTGGCTTTTTGGAGGTCTTCAGTGTACACACTGCTTTTTGCCAAAACTACTTTTGATGATGACTTTCCAAACATAACAAGTATGTATAACAAAGACTTACTATTTTTAGAAAGTGTGATTTCAAGTGCTCGGTTTGTCGATGGAACATCTATATTTTATGGATTTGTCTTATCGTCATGTAGTTACATCCTCCGAATTTCACATAATGTTTCTCACGTTAGAATGTCTAGGAAATAAAATTTAAATTTTTTACCTTGGCAGTGGCTTCAAGCACAAAACTGCCATGGCAGACCATTAATGGAGCTCAGAAATTTGAAGGTATATGGTTTTGTCTCCGTTTGCAATGAAAACAAACTCCATTGCAATAGGGTTTTCATTTGGAGCTCAGTGTGCAAGTTTTTTAGCTTCATTTCCATTACCGAGAATGATGGGAAATCTGACTGAATGTGAGTCCGGTGTACGAAGTGAGGATTTTATTGGAACAAAA
Organism: Taxus chinensis; assembly: GCA_019776745.2. Lineage (NCBI taxonomy): Eukaryota > Viridiplantae > Streptophyta > Pinopsida > Cupressales > Taxaceae > Taxus > Taxus chinensis. Next base: position 923,724,889 of record CM034147.1, on the reverse strand, counting down.
TAATTCTAGAGCACCATTTGACCTCTAGTTTGTTGCATCATGATTGTCTTGAAAAATTTTGAAGTTTGAAAAATATGGACACCTTGATCTGACTTGTATCTTGTGAGATATGAAGATTTCTTAATTAGGTGACTTCATGGTTATCTTGCAAAAACCCTTCATTTTCTTCCCATTTTTCGTTTCTTCAGTGCTTTTGATCATTCCTTTCCCTAAAACCTATGTATTTTCATGGTAATGAAGTGTTTATGTGGCCATGGTAGAGCTGGTTTAGATAAGTAATGGAAGAACCAGGTGTCTAGACAAGCAAGAATAAGGTCGTGACATGGTGAGTAGTTGTGAAGGAGAAATGAAGGGTGAAGAAATGACAAAGTGTCAGATTTGAATATTCAAAAAATACTCATACAAGGGTGGGGTGCATTTTTTTCATGTCTGATTTCCCTAACCTCACGGATGTGAAGGACATCAAATTCCATGGTGAGCAAGAAGACAACACATGTCCTTGATCCGATGACAGGGGATTTCGCTTGAAAAAAGCACTAGAAGCACTAGGGGCTGAAAGTCCGGTCATGTGGATGACCAAAAGATTCCCCATAGGGGATGGGCACATTTTTCCATGTCTGATTGTCACTTAATACTCAAGGTACGTGAGGGACATCAAATTCCACAGTGGTCCTAGAGCTGACACGTGTCCTTGATTTGACGATAGGGAATTTGAGCTCCAAAAATGCACATGGGGGCTGAACTGTCAAGTCTGAAGGCCACATGAGGGTCCCAGAGGTCACATGGGGGCTGGGTGACATTTTTCCAAGGTTGGTGTACCTAACCTTAGGGAATTTGGGGACATAAAATCCCGCCAGGCTCCTGGTGCTGACACGTGTGATGTGTCCTCCCTAAAATTGACTAACTCTTGAACTTGTCTCCAAGAGGGTAACTTAGAACAATGATAACTTGAGCTCTTGGTAGAATTTCTTGGTGAAATTTTATACGATCTTGACTGTAAATTTCCTTTTTAATCTAATTTTGTATGGAACCTTGATCTTGACTTGTATCCATGTGATCCCTATGAAGATTGGAATCTGTAATTCAGGTGACTTCATAGGTTATCTTGCAAAAAATATTCATTTTCTTCCCATTTTTCGATTCTTCAGTGCTTTTGATCAATATCCTTCCACCATAATTTAGGGACCTTAATGTGTCTTTCATTATAATGGGTGTTTTATGTGGCCATGGTAGAGCTGGTTCAGATCAGTAAGCTCCCGAAGATCTAGGTGTCTGAAGATAAACAAGAATAAGGTCGTGACATGTGTGAGTAGTTAGTGAAGGAGAAACCTGCTTTTCGATTCAGAAATTTGACTAAGTGTTTCATAACTTCCCCAATACCTTCAAAAATCATTTCTCATGCAAGTTCTGGGGAATTTTTTTCACCTCCATGTTTGAATTTGGCCCTGACCTTCCACTCCATGTGAGGTTGACATCAAATTCCATGGTGAGCAAGAGGACGACACATAGTCCTTCCCAATACTGCTAGACGACAGCATCTTTTCAGAACTTCCTAAAAGCACCTAGGGGGTTGACCAATCTGACATCAAATAGTGGATGACCAAAAATGACGGATTTGACCATAGGGGTTCTTAGGAATGATACAAAAAAATGAAAATTTTGGCACATGTCTATTGTCCTTGAACTCAAGGACGTGAGGGACATTGTCAAATTCCATAGTGGTCCTAGAGCTGACACATGTCCTTAGGAGGCCTCTGACGAAAGGGAATTTGAGCTCCAAAAATGCACATCGATGGGCTGATACCTCGAACCAGTTTCATCGAAAGGCCACATGAGGGTCCCAGAGGTCACATGGAGGCTGGGAACTATTATTTCCTTAAGGTTGGAAGTACTCTAACCTTAGGGACTTTGGTGTCGTGCGATAAAATCCCACCAGGCTCCTGGTGTTGCACAACAACAAGACGTGTCCTCCGGACAACAAGCCTTGTTGTCACCTGACAACAAGCCTTGAATTATCTCCAAGAGGGTAAGCCTTGGAATGTCATGATAACTTGAGCTCTTGGTGGAATTGTCTTGCGTGAACAAGGTTTTATATGATCTTGACTATAAATTTCACTAGTTGTGTAATCTACATGGCTTGTGTTCAGGTGACAACATGGCTTGTTGTCATGCGATCAACAAACCTTGTTGATGCCCTACACCAGAAAAATGGTTCATTGTTTCAACCATTTGGTAACTCCATGGTCATGTGCCTAAGAAAAACTATGCTCACACGTCAACAACCCTGATGTGCCAAAGTGTTGTGAAAAACCCTATGATCATGCACCATCAAACCTTTAGGTCATTGCAATGTCTATTTTTGGACAACCCTTTTGTTTTACTTCTACAATCCATCTAGTTGCACGCTCAACGACAATCTTCTTCTAAAGCTTCAGTAGCTATTTTAGGTCATGTGTACTACCTAAGCCTTGTGAACCCATGTTTTTCATTCAGACCTTTGCTTGCAAGTGTTTCAATAACTTCCCCAAGTCACACTTCCAAATACATTCTCCATGTCATGTGTCAGCAAGGACTTTAATTTCACTCGTTTGATATTGAATTTCTTCCCTTCTGTTCGTGCTCCAGGGGGGTTTCCTATCTGGGAAGGCTACAACGATAGCCCTTCTCAATACTGCCAGAAGATCCACACTCTTTTCTACTTGTAACTTCCTAAGTAATCACCTGGATGGATTAAATTAGTAATTTCCTAGTATACTACCTAGGAGAATTACCAAGGTTTGACATAGGAGTAGTTTTCAATGGTAGGCAAAGCCGACCCCTAGAAAAATTTATACTGGAAATTTTAGACGAACAGGTGCACTAGGACCTACTCTATAAAAATTCACCTTTTCAAATTTTTGACACAGGGGTATAGTTCATCATGATCATGAATATTGTCTACGAAAAATATCCCTACCTATTGCACATTTACATGACAACAATATGACTCTAGCTTGGGGACATGGCATGGATTTAGCATAGCTGAAGACATGACATGGAAATCTAAAATCTCTATTTTATACCATATAGTTTGTTGACCAATGGCTTTATCCATTGGGCCTTACACACACATGTAGAGACTTAGAGAGAGAGAGAGAGAGAGAGAGAGAGAGAGAGAGAGAGACGCAGATGAGAGAGAGAGAGAGAGCACACATACAACAGGAAGGGAAAAACACATGCAGTAGATAGGGGAACACACCTAGTAATCACCTATGGTATAGGGCAGGGGACAACCCTACTTTCACTGAAGTACTTTCCATGTTCCTTAAAATTTTCCCATCGAGTGGGAAACACTGACTGATGTTGTTTTGCAAATCCATTAAATGGTTCCAGAAAGTAGCCTCTTTTCCTTAATTGTTTAGGGAAGCCAGGTGCTTCCATGATTGTCCTTTTACTTTGTAGGAGTGAGTCCATGTGAGATTCTTGACGTTTAAGTCTTCGCTTGGAAATTCCATTGCCTTTATCCTCTTTAAAGTTGGTCTCATAGTGCTAGTTGCCTTCCACGTTTATCCACATAGTTGATTCTTCATTGAGCATCTCATTTGCTGCCCCAGGGCTGCTTTTTTTTCAAATTACTTGAACATTTTGGATTCTTTTGTTTCCTCAAGTCTATGCTCGTTGACCTCTTTTCCATGAGAAACCTCAAACCTATCCTTTTCCTTTACTCCATTAAGAGGTGGTTGAGTACTGACAGAAGGATTGGAAGTGACCTCATAATTGTATTGTATGGCCATGACACAAGTGAAGAGATCAAGAATCAACTCGAGGTTTTCCACCACTTCTACTGCATCCACGATTTTTTGCATGGAGTTATGCTTTGTCATTTCCTGTGGCTCCTCTTTGTACACCTTTAAAGATTCTTTATTTTTCAGCTCAAGGAAACTATCTAGAGGGATTACCTCATCATCTTGGGAATTTTTGCATTTTATCGACTCCTTTGTCCAGAGGAGCTTCAACTTCAAAGGCCTAAAAAATTCTTGTTTTAATTTGTTTATTATGGAAAGATTCTTCCTCTTCAAATGGGAAAGAAAATACCTCAATTTTATTCACTGTATCCACCAACCATTAGATTGAGTGGGACATCATATTTCTCATCTATATTTATTTCAACATAGCCCATATTCACACTGGTTGAGGTTTCCAACTCAGCTTCACGCTTGTCTTCTAGATTCATGGCTTGCATTAAAAATTCAAGACCGATATCAAGGTCTTCTAATTCTTCCATGGCTCTTAGCAATCCTTGTACATATAGTTCTTTCAAACCATTACTCAAGGACTAATCAGTAGACTGGATTTGTTCTCTTCTATGGGTGACATAGATCAAGGTCAGTCCTCATCCCTCAAATGGGGAATGAAAAAATACTCTTCATCACAGATAAGACAGATAAGATGATTTTTCTTTTTGAAAATGATTCGGAACCATTTCCTCTTCTTCATGGTTTTCATCATCTGACAATTCGAGGATGCCCTCTTGCAACTCGAATCTCCTCAATGCTTCTTCAAAATTCAAATCTCTCTAGGAAGGCATGTTTGGACCTATCAAGATGGGAATATCCTCTTCCTTCTTGGTTTTCACAAAGTGATTCATGCGCCTGCTACCCTGGTATAAAATGTTAGATTTTGGGATTCTGGACTTTATTACCATGTACCTCATATTCTTCTCGAGAAGAAATATCTCCATCTCTCCCTTCACTGGTATGATTTTGGATGACCAATTCATCTGAATTTTCCCTCCCAAGTCTCGGCAAAAATTCTACTCAACAACATTCCGAATAAGGCTGGGACGTCTACTACCAATATCATCACTAAAACTTTCTTGTCTAGAAATCTGGCAAGAGCCACATGTGCATCTTTGTTCTTACCTACAAGTGGGACTTATTTTGACTTTAGGGAGTAACAAGAGCCACCAGGTGGATTCATGGTAAGTTTGATATCTTTGGTAATCTTCACAGGCATGACATTATCCGAGGCACCCAAATCTATTATGTAATTGTTCAATACATATTCTCCAACAAGAAGGGAGACATAAAAAGGTTCAACCTTATCAGTATTTGATGCACTCAAAGAAAGCATGTTATGTGAGGGAGGTGTAGGTGGGTTTGGAAACATGCCTTTGGAATTAGAATTTATAACATTGGGTGTTAAACTACCACTCCTAATATATCGAAAGAACCTCTCAAATTGTTCAGGATGAGTCCACAAATATTCAGTTTTGGTAAGTTACACTTTGGCTTTGTTTCCATATTCTGATGAAGTCAAAGGGAGCAGATGCGAGAAAAGGGGGGTGAAAGGAATAATTTTGGGGTCTGGATAGGCTTGGGAGCAAGGATTTGTTTTTTGGGGAATTGCAGGGTGTTTTGAAAGTTACACTAGGAGCTTTTAAAGTACTATATTTTACAGGATTATATTTAGATTTAGACTTAGAAGAGACATCGAAATACTTACTTAGGATTACGAGAGTCTTCTTATTTGCTACAGGGTTAGGATTTAACAATCTAGACTTCATGGAATATGGGAGTGGGGATCATCGACTGATTATTTTGTATTGGGGAGTCGCCACAAGAGGATCATCAACCTTATTTTCCTTTGTAGTAGTGGAGGGAGATGAACTTTTCTTGGAATGAGAATGAGTGAATACTGCACATGAGAAACTAGGCACATCCACTTCATCTTCTTCATCACCTCTAGAATACTCACAAAATATGATTTGTGTATTTTTCTCAAGTTCATCGATCTCAAGGAAGTATCCACCTTCACTTTCTTGTTCAATATTTTCTTCACTTTCTTGAAATTTTTAATTTATGTTCACGGGTGGGGCCTCCAAGGCAAGCCTTTGGGGTGCTCCTGTAATCTGATTTTTGTTACTCCTTTGGGAAGAAGCACATTCAAATATCTCCCTCCTTAATGATGCCATTTCATTTTCCAATTTTTGCAATGATGGATTGGTTCTCTTGTCTTTATGATGTTGGGTCTTGCCCTTTGATGTATTTTTGATATTTCCAGAGAGGATGAGATCATCATCAAGTTCAATGGCCATCCTTTGTGCTTCTACAATGTTCCTTGGTTGGGATCTTCACAAAAAAAATCCTAATTCTGATGATTGAGAATTGATGAATAATATTTTGTTATTATTTTTAGATTGTGAATCTTCTTCCAGTATCCTGTGAAGCATCTGTTTGAAGTGAGCCACAAAGTCTCTCATAGTTTAACTTTCCCCTTTCTTCATTTGAGCCAACTACACTAAGAGGTCCTAACAGTCTTCATTTGATTTAAATATTTCATCGAAGGTAGTCTTGATGTCATTCCAACCAGTGATGGATCAGGTAGGAAGGAGGTAAAACAATTCTACTTCTTTTTCTTTGATGGACTCCGCAAATAGTCTCACAACAACGTCTTCATGTTGAACACCAAGAATTCGACATGATGTCATGAAAGTAGCGATGTGTTCTTCATGATGTTGTGTGTTTTCACCTTTGAACTTTGGAAAGTTCTTATGGGAACCCATTGGTAGATTGTGAAGAGGGGGTTCAAGAGCAAGTGGGCATGTATTTCTTCGCCATGGAACATTGGGTTGAGGTATTTCTGCTTCGTCTTCATCATTTTTTCTGCTTTTACTTTAGTCCTTGCTTCTAAAATTTCTTCTTCAAATTCTTCTTATTTTGGGAACTCAATGCTTCATGGTGATGGAAAAATGAGAGAATATGAAGGGGGTATCAACAGGAGAATATGAAGGGGGGTATCAACAGGATTTTTTATAGTATTACCAAGTGAACTACTCAAAATTCCAGATGGAGAGGAGGATTGAGAGAAGAAGTATTGATTATCTCTAATTTTCTCTTGTTGATTTTACAAATCCTCAAAATTGGAATCTGCAATGCCTCTTGACTTGGTCAACCCAGTGTATCTTCCTTCAGCCAAATTTTGGAAAATATTGAAGTGGGATTATGGAAAGACACTATGGAATATGAAAGGTCATAGTGTATCTTTCGGTAATGGATTTTCATGGTTTCTATTTTTTTTGGTTTTTTCAATATTTAATTTTTCATATTTCAGGACCTTGTGGTCATATTTTGGGTGCAGATGCTACTAAACCTACCCCACGGTGGGTGCCAAAAATTGTTAGCGAGAAATTTTTTTGGGTGGAAAAACTTGTGGATTTTTTGCCAATGCTTTGGGAAATTAAAGTCCCTCTACTTAATTGGTTCAGTTTCCGTATATGCATGCACGAGAAAATGTGGATTTCTACGGTGGCCTTTTGACTAGGGATCCAATAGGGACACTCCACTGACCCTATGACAAAGCTTGCAGATACTTGCAAGAAAATAATTTTCTAGGAGAACAAGAAAGGGAGTGAGAATATTAGACAAGAGTAACTAATGCTGTAAGTAGGAAATCAAAGACTTGCATTACACTAGTTGGATATTAAATCACATGCATTAAAATTCAAAGGAAACAATACTACAAACAACAAAACAATGAGATAAGATTGAGAACTCAAAGTTTCTAAAATATTCTCATAAAAAAGGATAGAAACTCTTTCTTCTTGTATTGGTGCTCAAGTAGAAATTGTACATAGTGTAGGAAATAGATGAAATTTGAGAATGAGGGGAATGGAAGAATTTGGCTATCTCCTTTGTTCTCTCAAGGTAGAATTCACTCTTGAGCTTACAAAATTAATGACCAACCCTTTGAAATGAAAATGGAATTACAACTTATAGAATGAGAGGTGACTTATCATCTACCCCCAAATGGCTTTTCTATGTCCTTGTCCAACTTAATACTTTTCAAATTCCTAGGAGGATATTAAGTCCCTTTTTATAATATAAAGGTGTCTTATTATATTACGAACATTAGGAAATATGAAAATTTTCTACCCCAACATGAAATTAGAATATTGCAAAGTGAGAGAAAGTTGGGGGAAGAGGAGAGAGAAAGAAAGGGAGAAGAAGAAGAGGAGATGTTGTTCCCGATGAAGTCCGGTATTCCTCATTGATGGAAGCTCCAAATGCAGTAAAACTCTGAATCTTCAAACTCCTTGCACACTATGAAACTCCATCAAATTAGCTCACAAACACTTGCCAAGTTGATTTAATTGTTCTGCTGATGACTGCAACTCCTAGCCTATGTATGATATACCTGTGACTTGAACTATGTATTGAGTGTCGAAAAAAATTGTCCAATTCCTTGAGATGATCACCCCTCTATGTCTCATTGTGCCAAACTTTCCCTTTAAGAACAACCTACTATTAATAGTAAGTGTCCAAGTGAAAGGCTTACTATTTTTAGTGAGAGGTGATTTTTTCCTCTTCTTGACCATCGTGATATGATGAACTCCCTCATTCGATCTTGTGCACACTTCCTTTGCTTTGACCAATTCTTGGGGTGACTTACTATTTTTAGTAAGAACCTATATAAGGGACTCACTATTTTTAGTAAGTGATCATTTTCACTATTTTTCTACTCCAGATAATCATTTTGGGTTCTTAAAGGTCTGCAGTGCACACTACCTTTTCCATAGCCACTTTTGACGAAGACTTACCAAAAATAGCAAGTATGTGTAAGAAAGCTTACTATTTTTAGAAAGAGGATTTATGGTGGTCAGTTCACAATGGAGTCTATTTTTCTGGATTCATCTCATCTTCTTGGTCACATACTCTAAATTTCACATAATTTTTCCCACTTGAATGCTGAGAAATAAAATTTAAAATTTTCACCTAGCAATGGCTTCGAGCACGGAGCTGCCATGGTAGCCGTTAATGGAGCTCAAAATTTGCAGGTCTGGTTTTTGTTTCCATTTGCAATGAAAACAGATCCATTGTGATAGGTTTTTCAATTGGAGCTTGTGTGCAAGTTTTTAGTTTGTTTCCATTTCCGAAATGATGGGAAATCTGACAAATGTGAGACGATGCACAAAGTGAGGATTTTTTTAGAACAAATAATTCAGAGCACCATTTGACCTCCCATTTATTCCATCTAATCATGTTGAAAAATGTTGAAGTATGCAAAATAAAACACCTTGATCCAATTTGTATCTTGTGATATATGAAGATTTCTTGATCGGGTGACTTCACGGTTATCCGATAAAAAACCTTCATTTTCTTCTCATTCTTCATTTCTTTAGTACTTTTTTCTCTAATATTGTTGTGTTTTCATGGTGTGGATATTTTGGTGACCATGACAGAGTTGGTTTGGATCAGTAATGGGGGATTGGGTTTCTGGACAAGAAAGAACAAGGCCATGACATGATGAGAAGTTGTGAAGGAGAAATGAAGGGGGAAGAAATGGCTAAGTGTTGGATTTGAATATTCAAAAAATGATCATGCAAGGGTGGGGAACATTATTTCATGTATGATGTCCCTAACCTCAGGGACATGAGGGACATCAAATTCCATGGTGATCAAGAGGATGACATGTATCCTCGATCCGACGGCAGGGGATTTTCTTGAGAAAAGTAATAGAAACACTAGGGGCTAAAAGCCAGTCACGTGGATGACCAAAATACTCCCCACAGGGACTGCACATATTTTTCCATGTCTTATATCCCTAATCTCATGGATGTGAGGGACATGAAATTCCATGGTGTTCTTACAGCTAACATGTGTCCTTGATCCGATGGCAGGGAATTTGAGCTCCAAAACTACACTTGGGGGCTAAACTATCAAGCTTGAAGGTCACATGAGGGTCCCAGTGGTCACTTGGGGGATGGGCACATTTTTACAATGTTGGTGTACCTTACCTTACGGACATCATGGACATAAAATCCTACCAGGATCCTAGTGTTGACATGTGTCCTCCCAAAAAATTAACTTACTCTTGAACTATCTCCAAGAGGGTAACTTGGAACAATGATAACTTGAGCTCCCGGTAGAATTTATTGGTGAAATGTTATATGATACTAACTGTAAATTTCCTTTTTAATCCAATGAGGTGGGTCTCATGTATTTATTCATACATTTGATCCTTGAAAAATTGGAATTGTGATTTGGTACTCCACTTGTGCATGAGAAAACCTGCCTATAGACTGATGTACCAAAGCATTTTAAAAAATATGATTTCACCATAATTTAGGGATTGTAATTATATTTCTGGAAATGTTTCATTTTAATCCAAACTCCATCTGGAGTTCCTAGAATCTTCATTTGAAGCTCAGCAATTGTTTTAGGCCTATGTACTTCTTAGCCTTGTGAAACCTACTTTCCATTCAAACTGCTCTAAGTCTTTCAAAACTTCCCCAAACCCTTCCAAAATATTTCCATGATCTTCTAATGATTTCAATTCACCTCTGTGTTGAATTTTTCCCTTCCGTTCCACTCCAGGGGGTTGATCCAATCCTAGGAAGGCAAGTGATAGCCCTTCTAAACACTGCCAGAAGATAACATCTTTTCAAAACTTCCTAAAATCACCCAGGGGACCAATTTGACATCAAATAGGGGGTGAAAAGACTGACGTATTTGACATGGGGTGCCTAGGAATGATAAAACATGAAAATTTTGGCACAGGGTTATAGTTGTCGTGTTCAGATATTGTCAATTTCCCTATTGCACATTTGCACGAAAACAACAACTTTCCCTCCATTTTGGAATTTTAAATTTTAAATCATGTAAAGGTGTCTAGTGGTTTTTAAAAAAGGTATGTTATTGGTTAGGTGATTAAAATATATAACCTTAGAGTGATTTTTAGTTTATGTAATGACAAATAATATAACACATCTTCTTAGTGTGTGTAAGGCCATGTGTAAAAGGTTGTGAGTCAAGTTAATTAGGGCTTGGAAACATAAAAGTGAATCACTTAAAATAAATTAATTCAAATGGAATAGTTAGTTACCTCCATGTGAGTGACAGAGGAAATAAAATAATATCATTCCTCGTGCATAGAGGAAATAATGAAGGTGAAGGAATAATTTTGTATGTAAAATTGACATGTTGAATTAATAAAAATATCTTGTTTTGTCAAGAATGCATGGTTATTCTAAATATTTTTATGGTCTTCTTTAGTATCTTGTTTTATGAATCTATAAAATCCTCTTAAGATACTTGTTCATAGTTTATTCAAATCAAGGGTACTCCGAGAATGGTCATCTTGCGGTTTATAAAGTTAATTAATGTTGTACTGTACACTATTTTGTTGCTAAGGACTTTGATAAATAGTGAGCTTGACATTTGTAAGGTTTTATTGATTTTTTGGAAGTGTTATCTAAGTAGGATACGGATTTAAATTCAATGGAGGTGGTTATTTTTCTTGACTTAAAGACTAGGTGATTGAATCCAAGGGGTTTCCTTGTGTATGCTTAGGTAATAGAAGAAGGCAATGGATGAGTTATCGAAGAGGAAATATTTTGTTTATTATCACTCAGATGGGAGGAAGAGAAGTTTTTTATCATCAGTATTGTGTATGTGGTGTAAGGAAAGACAAGTTAATTCTCTTATAATGAAATCCCAACTTCCAATATTAAGGATTGAAAACCTAAACAATTTGTTTTGATGGTGCCATAGGATTTTTGACTATTTTTTTGTGATTATGTTGGTTTTGTCAGTATCACAGTGAGTGGATTCATGAAATGAAAGCATGTATGGGGTTGATTGCAAAGATATAAAAGGAATCATATGAGAAATACTCCTTAATCTCCTTTTTCTTGTTGGAAACTAACTATCTTTGTCTTCATATGGTAGAAACCACGTGCTTGTAGAAATGAAAGTGCATAGGTGGAAGGAAAAAGGATTGAATAAGGATCAAAATTATGGCACAGACCATTAAGCAAGAAGACCAACTATTGGAAACAATCTCCATTAAGGATTTCATCATAGGAGTGTTTTAGAACTCAAAACATTGATACACAGTTTGAGGCACATAGAGATTTACTTGAATCTTGTTCATTAGTGTCTATAAACTCACTACTAGTAAAGTTAATTTGGAGCCAAGGTTTTTATAAGTCATGTATAGTTCAAATTTGAAGGTTTGAAACTAAGTAGAAGGAAATTTATTCCAAAATTACCCTTCTCAGGTCCTGGGAGATGGTTTATAAGTGTCATAGCTAGGGCACGGTTATTGAAGCATCAAATGAAGGAATCTAAGCCTAAAATTTTTAAGTAATAATGAGGAGAATATTGTTAATAATATTTAAGAATAAAATCCAAGTTTCATTGGCTAGGAAATGAGAATTTATTGGCAGTGTTGGATGGACCAAAAAAATACTTTCATAAGGCTAATGGAAAGAGTCACTTTATATAGAAGATACCCTCTAAACTAAGAGTTATCCCTTGAAACCTCATAGACACATAGTTTGGCATAATGGGTTCCTAGAAGACATAGCTAGATTCCTTGGAATTTCCCAAAAGAGAAACTATGCATAACAATAGGGTCTATAAGACCTAGTAAGGGTTTAGATTCCTATTTGTGAAAAGTGGAATAAGGCGAGCTAGGTAAGGAGTTGAGTTCTCAAATTTCAAAAGAATCTTATAAAACGTAAATTTCAACTAATGGAACTTACAGAACCTTCTAGATGTCCCTAAACCACTCTTAGCATGATTGAAACAAGAAATCATTGTCTTAAGAGCATAAGAGGTAGTTTTGTGAAAAGGATAACATCATTGTGCTTTGGGTTTTTTTAAATAATTATGGTGATCATTATAGAATTGAATTGAGTGTGTGAACAAGGTATATTGATGAGAAATATTTGGAAAGGTTAAATAAACTAGTTTTCCTTATTATTACAAGGATTAGTGAAGAGGAGGTGAAAGGAAAATCAAAGTGAGTAAGTGTTAGGGAAGTGATGAGAGATGGATGGGATATTTCATGGTTGGAATGAGATTTTGAGAAGAATATGATGAATTAAAATCTAGGTGTAAGGTTTATTTGAATTTTAGTAACTCAATTTTGTAGCTTAGGCCTTTGTAAGCTTGAAAAGGAGTCCTCAAGTGCAAGGTTATGAGAATTTTGCTACTAGAAACCTACTAAACTTGTCAAATGGACTGAGTCATTAGTTTTTATACATTAGGTGTAATGGTTAAAAGGTTAAAATGGGGCAGCTCTCATGGAGATGGGGATTGGCTTATGCAATGAAGTGAGTTGTTGATAATTTCCTAACATGCAAGTTGAGTGTTTAAGAGATGAGAAAGAGAAAGAGGGATTGCAATGGGTCAAAAATTTTGCACTTGATGAATTTTTTTACTAGGTGTAAAGGTGAAATCATCTTTTCAAATTTCACCAAGGGTATGCTGCTTCATGGGGAGGGGGGGTTTAAGAGGTTTGAGGTGAAAACACTAACTTAACATGAGATGATGTAACTTAAGTGACAAAAGAATTCAACCTCCTTGGGGTCACTCTTTTTTAACCCATTAAATAAAATCACTATGAAATGAGGCTGTCCAAGTGTGCCAATGGGGTGCTGGAACATAAGGATGGGGGATTTTTAAGTGTGATTGTATAACCTTTCCCTAACCGCCAAAGATGTCACTTAAGTGACAAAACTTCAAACTTGACTTCCTCCTCCCTTGGGGTATCAATTTTTTACACCATGAGCACCTTTGAAATAGGTGAAAATGAGAAAAATTTCAATATTTCTTGCAAAGTGTGACTTGTACACTTATAGTAAGCCTGCCTTTACCAACATATGCCAAAAATAGACCCCGGAGAGTGAGTCTTTCCCCCAGAGATTCTCGGAGAGTTTCATGGGAAAAATTTATATTATTTTGATTGGAACATACCCTCTGAGATCAATGGTACCAATGTTAGGATATAATTATGTCTTAAATTAAAAATTTACCCCACGTTTTGATTTTGGTTATGCGTTTGCATCGAAAGGTCAAACTACCACTGGAGAGAAACTTACATTTTTATATAACTTATCACATGGGACATGTAGATGGTTAAATTAAATTCATGTTTATTTTTGAATCAGGTGACAAATCCCTTTGGAACTCTCAAAATTCTCATTTTAACCTCCACAAGGATTAGAGAGCTTCACTTGCACTGTCAGGCCAATATATAAAAATCTCAATGATAGAATCTCCCGAAACATTTTGCAATGTGAAGTAGAAATATTTATATTTCTAATTGGTTTTTGGTAACTTCAAAAAATTAGTTGAGGCTCTTAGACAATCTAGAACAATATCACTATACTTTTGTCTTCTTTCATTTCCCTGCACTGTGCTACAAGTAGCCTGATGTTGCACATCTTGTTCCTAAACAAGTTTCAACTTGAAGAAATTACCTAAAATTCCTCTAATGATATCATATATCTGGCACACACTACTTACATGCATTATCTTTTCTTGTTAGATCCCCCGGAGGTGTTCATTAGGTGTAAGAGTCGTGAAAATAGGCCCTTTTAGGTGTTCGAGAGCAAATCCTTCAAAATGAATCTCAATGAACTCATGAATTGTTTCCCACAAAATTATTTTAACATGAAACACACTCTAAAAATTTATTTAGCACATACATATCTCCCATTATGGGGTTTACATAGTCAGAGATTGGCCGGAGGGTAGGTTTACATTACCCGGTTCATGGAATTTTAAGTGTAGTTTTAGTTGTCATGGACAATTTTTTTAATTTTTCATGCTAGACATTTAACAAGACAACAAATGGATCTAGCTTGGGGACTTGTTTCATATTGAAAAAAATGAAGATGGAGTAAGTAGGAATCCTACAATCTCAAGACATTAAGAGTACTCGTTCCTTATCCATTAGGCTATACGAGTCATTGCATAACAAGGATGGATACAACAAAAATTCTTTATTTAAAACAACACACAACAAAAAAAAACACACAATGGAAGGGAAACACACCACGGAAAGGGAAACACACAAACCTATATTCATCTATGGTAAATCTGGGGGACAACCCATTTTCACTGAAGTACTTTTCTTTTAAAAGTTACTTCTGAATGGGTAACATTGGGTGATGGTGTTCCATGAATCAATTGATTATTTCAAGGAAATAACCTCCTTTCCTCAACTGCTGATGAAAACCAGGTGATTTCATTAGTGCCTTTATTCTTGGGAGGAATTAACCTACATGATACTTTTGATGCTTATATATTTTCTCTCAAAGTCCATCAATTTCAGATTACAAATTAGCTTCTACATTCACCCATGTTGCTTATTTATCGATTAGCATTTCACCATTGGCCCAAGGATGATTTTTTATTGGGGTTTTTTAATGTTCTATGTTCTCCTCTTTCCCATATTCATGCTCCTTGAAAAAAAATTCATGAAGGGTATTGAGTTCATCTAGTTTTCATACTTCATCATGAAATATTGGTGCATTGAATGAGGACTCAAAATTAGCTTCATACCTATCTTGTATAACCATAAGATGAGCCAACATGTCAAGACTTAGCTCAGAATATTCCATTCCTTCTGTAGCTTTCAATATTTCTTACACGGACTCCTTTTTTTATACTGTCAAAATCTCACCTTTACATTCATTTGAAGAATATTCATGTAAAAATTCAAGGCAATAATTTGGAGGAATTGATTCATTATCCCAAAGCTCACTGCGTTCCATTACTTCTTTATTTAGGGAATTATCAACTTTGAAGGACTCAAAACTCTTTGTTCAAACTTTTTCATTGTAGAAAAAATCTTCCTCTTTGAATGAAAAAGAGAACTTAAAATTTATCATTACGTCCATCAATCATTATTTCGAGAGGGATGTTAGATTTTTCACCTTTCTCTATTTCATCATGATAAATTTTTGAATTGGTTGAGAATTCATAATTAGATTCATACCTGTCTTACAAATCCATTACTTGCTTCAGGAGTTCAAGACTAAGATGAGAGTTTTTTGTTTCCTCCATAATTATTACCATTTCTTACATATATTTTTCTTTCAAACCTTTCAAAGGATCGTCAAAAGTTGGAATTTCTTCTTCATGGATGACATTATTAACAGAGTCTTCATCTTCAAATGAAAATGAGAATACCTCTTCATCAAGAATAAACACGTTGGATGGTTTTTCAATTTAGTACCCATTCAGAACCATTTCATCCTCCTCATGGCTTGCATCGTCCAACAACTTAGGGTTATCCTTATAAAAATCAATTTTTTTCCATACTTCTTCATGATCAATACCCAATCAGAAAGGAATTCTTGGTCTTATCAAGATGGGAATCTCATCCTCCTATTTGGTTGTTATGAAATGATTCATATTCCCCCTATCTAGGTACAAGATGTTATCTCCTGGATTTCCTAACTATTACATTTTATATCATATCTTTCGCTAAAAGATAAATTTTCATATCTCCCTTAACCAGAATGGTTGCATAAAACCAATTCATCTGGATTTTACCTCCCAAGTTTTAGTATAAGTTTATACATAACAACATTCTAAATGAAGCTATAATGTCTACTACCAAGATAGTTAATGACACCTTCTTGTCTAAAAATTCAGAAAGAACCACCTGTACATCCTTGATATTCCCTACAAGTGGGATTTACTTTGACTCCATGGAGTAATAAGAACCAATGGCTCATGTTAAGGTAATTTTGAGAGCATTCGCAACCTTTATGGGTATTACATTGTCAAAAGCACCTGAATCTATTACACAATTATTTCACTAGTATATTCCAATGAGGAGGGAGACATAGAAAGGATCGATCTTATCAGTCTTTGATGCACTCATATAAAGCATGTTGTGTGATGGAAGTGTGGGTGGAGTGGGTATTATTCCTTTAGAATTAGGAGTCACAGTATTGAGTTTTTAACCACTACCCTTGATATGATGGAAAAGTTTGTAAAATTGTTCGAGGTGATTCTTTTAATACATATATTCAGAAATATACACTTTGGACTTGTTTATATTTTCTATGATATTAATCGTGGTATATGATGAAAAGAGGGATGAAGACACTACTCTTGAAGTTAGAATAGGCTTGGAATTGAAATTAGATGATTGGGGGATAGAGACTGATTTTGAAGGTACATTAGAGAATTTTTAAGGACTATATTTTGTCGAAGAAAAATTAGGATTAGAAGGATCATTTGGAGACTTACTTGGAATCACATATGATATATTACTTGCCATAAGATTTGGTTTCTCCAGTGTAGACTCCATGGAGGTTGGAAGTGGAGATCCTTGACCAATTACTTTCTTTTATGGAGTCGCCACAGGAGGATCTTCAATATTCTTATTTTTCATAGTAGTGAAGGAATAAGATCCTTTCTAAGAATGAGAATGGGTGAATACCACACATGAGAAACTAGGTGTATCTTCTTCATCATAATCTTCACCTCTTAAATATTCACATAATATGATTTATACATCATCCTCTACTTCTTCAATCTTTAGGAAATTGATGTCTTCACTTTCTTTTTCAAGTCCTTCATCTTCTTGAGTTTTACAAATTGCATTGACAGGTGGAGCCTCTAAGGAAAGCCTTCGGGGTGCTCCTGAAATCTGATTTTTTTTATGACTTTGATGGGATGTTTTTTTGGGAAACCTCCCTCTTCAACATCATTAATTCATTTTCCAATTTCTGCAACAATGAATCAATTCTCTCATTTTTGGAATTTTTGGCCTCATCATTCATTGAAGGTTTCTCGATATTTCTTGAGCTTGTGAGAGATCTGTAGGAAAATATCTTTGAAAGATGAATCCCACTTTAGGAAATTGATCATTTATGAAGAATATTTTAATTTTTTAATCAAAGGGAAAATATCCAAAGGGTACCCTCTTAAGAAACAAGTTATAACAAGCTACAAAGTCTCTCATAGTATTATTGGGCTCCTTTTTCATCTAAAATAACTAAACTAGGAGGTCTTGAAAATATTTAGTAGATTCAAACCTTGCTTCAAAATTAGTTTTGATGTATTCCCAACTAGTGATAGATCTAGATGGTTGGAGATACAAAAAATCCACTTCCTTTTATTACAAATATTATACCAACAATGTCACTGACATGTCTTCATGTAATAATCCCAAAATTCCACATGTTGTGATGAATCCTACAACATATTCCTTCGGGAGCTATGTACCATACCCTATTAATTTAAGAAAACTATTATGAGATCTCCTTGGTATACATGGATAGGTGGAGGAATGATGATTTTTCCTGTATTTCTACCCAATGGAATAATTTGTAGAGGCCTCTCTCTTTCTTTTGGCATCCTTACTTCTTCTTCTTCTACTTATTATGGAAAACATTTGTCAAGATCTAGAAGTTCTATGTTCAATGGTGGGTGGAAGATAGGAGAATCAAGAGGATTTTTAGGAGTATCAATAGGAGTTTGAATAGGATTTTAGATTATTTTTTTCTCATTTTTTGGAGCCTCAAAATAAGGGTCAATAACTCCTCTCACTCTATCCAATCTGGTATATCTTCTATCAACCAATTTTGGGAAAGATAGGACTCAATATCAAGGTAGATTTTTACTCACTCTTTTTTGTGGGAATTTAGACTTTCAAATTTCTAATTTTTTTGGTTTCTTGGAATATTTTATTTTTAGGATTGGTGGTTCGTATATTGGGTGTAGTATTTGAAAAATATTCCCCACAATGGGCACAAAAAACTATTGGTGAAATAATTTTTCATGAAGGAAAATTGTGGTATTTCACCAATGCACTGGAACTAGGTCCCTTTGTTTGAATATGGAAGCTCCATTGATTGAAAATAAGGAAACATATATACACTACTTTAATTGTGGTGGTGGGATTACAACCCAGGATCACACAGGAATACTTTCCTATACCTGTGGCAAAGTGCTTGAGTGGAAAAAAAGTGACAAATTATGTGGGATAGAGGTGAGGAGAGAAAGTATGAGAAGGGATTTTATATTACAAATAGCACATGCATATTTTTCCAACATAAAATCAATAGGAGTTCCATGCATTCAATGATAAGAAACCATGATAATTAACAAGGAACAAAACACACAAAGAAAAAATTCTTAATGCATAACATCTAATAAGTACATTGCTCATAGATTATAGTTGAGATGGAGATGCAAGATAAGAAAAGGAAATAGAGGAAATTTGATCACTTATTTATAGGAAAATTATGGGAGCTAGTAAACAAGATTAACAATCCCTTTATGATAAGGAGGTCATATCCTTTTAGGTATTTACAATCCATCTCTTTATCTAGCCCCCCACATGACTGTTCATGTTCCCATTCATCTTGTGACTTTTCATTATCCTAGGAAAGATAAAATTAGTCCCATTTTTATAATTTCAAAAGGGACTTTTACATTTCAAAATTATTGCATATCCAATTTAATGAATAAGACAAAAATTCATGGTCCCACACAATGGGGAATTATAATGAAGGGGGTAGAAGGAGAGTGAGAAAGAATAAGAGAGGAGATTAAGAATGCTCCCAAACATGAATGAATATTCCTCCACCCTTGATGAAGATCAGCTCCACTGGCGTTGAAGATTTAAAATTGCTCCATGATGGCCCTCTTCAACACAACTATGATCAGATGGTGAATATTTCTCCTTTGAATATTGTTTCCCCTTGCGATACTCCTTGGAATGATGACCTTTTACAATCATTGTTTGGATGCACCGAGATGGAAAGTGATGAGCACTGATGAGTAGACCATTCATAAACATGAAGGATGACTTCACTCAATGAGAACATCCTTATATCCCTAGAGATAGTATCACATCTTCATGATCAACCATTTACATGGGAGAAATTGGATGCACTTTGTTCACACAACCTTGATCTTGATTTTGTCTCTACAAGAGCACTGATGATCTGAGGCTTTAGGAAAATGGAGACATCCATGAGATGAGGTGAAGAGTACCTAAACCATATGAATAATGAAGGTGAGACTTATATAGATGAAACATTCTTACAACTTAAGATCTACTGTGAAGTGAGAAACACACTGAGACTATAATGTTCCATTGTGACCAAAATTGGGAACTGAGAAGGATTCTCTTCTGTTTGAGAAACAACACCACTTTTTACCCTTTTGAAATAATGATTTATTCCTATTTGAAGGTAAAAATTAGTTAGAAATGGAGGATGAGAAACCATGACCATTTTTATTCTTTTCTGGATACTTACTATTTTTAGTAAGTCTTCCCTAAGTGACTAGTTTTGGAAATTTCACTGAATTATCACTTTTGAGAAATTCTGCTCTTGGGGAATGAGTTTAGTGTCTTAAATCCATTAATTATTTGGTCCTAATTCCATTAGTAAGTTCCTTGAATGGGGACTTACTTAAAATATACATAGGCTTCTGTTTGTTGGATCGGTCTGAAAAATATCTCCAAAAATTCTACTTCTCACCAAGATATTTTTATCATATTTTCAGGGGTTTCGCTCATCTAGATCTTCACAAATTCAAAAAGGAAACTTGAAGGTCTGAATATTCTTCATCTGACATGGTTGAAGGCTGAAAAATAGCATTCATATATAACTCCAATCATACCTATTATCATGGTTCAATAAAGTACCCATTGGAAAGCTAATTTTTTGAAGATCTTATGCTCGAATTTTTAGCTTGTTTGGATCACTGCAACTCCCGATATCTGAGGATTAAGTTTACCATGGGCATAAGGTTTTTACTCATTCTAATGGCATTCATGTAGGGAAGCTTCAGTTCATGTTTCATGGAAAATGGAGCAAGGGTTTATGAGATATGAGCAAAAATATGCTTCTGAACATGGGGTTTCTAGGGAAAATCAGAGCATGCACAAGTGAAAATAGAAATGGAGGGAAAATACATTTTAAAATGAGCTCCAAATTTGGTTAAGTGTGATTTGAATGTTTGAAATTTAACCATGGTTAATCTAGACTTGCCTTTGGTTCACTTGCACATCATTTCCTTAACCTGGGTTGAGCGAGGGTGAAGACTTTCCAAATTGGGAATGTAATCCTTAATTACACCTGACCACATTTGTTAAGTGGTACAATGGTGAAATTATTCTGGAAAATTGTGCCATGGGGTCAACTCTCATGCAGATGGGGATTGGCTTATGCAATGGAGTAAGTTGTTGACAATTTCCTAACATGCAAGTTGAGTGTTCAAGTGGCAAGAGATAGAGAGGGCTTGCAATGCGTTGAATATTTCTGAACCTAATGCAATTTGGCACCAGGTGAAAAGGTGAAATCAGCCTTACAAAGTGCATTAAGGGTATGTTTCTTCATGAGGAGGGGGCTTTGAGAGGTGTGACGTGAAAACACTAACCTAGCATGAGATGATGTCAATTAAGTGATGAAATAAGTCATCCTCCTTGGGGTCAACATTTTTTGCACCCATTACACTTTTACACTAGGTGAAAAGGTCCAATGAGGATCTCCAATTGTGCTAAGGGGGTTTTGTAACATGAGGATGGGGGAATTTTAAGTGCGAGTCCATAACCTTTCCCTAACCACCAAAGATGTCACTTAAGTGACAAAACTTCAAACTTGACTTCCTCCTCCCTTGGGGTTACACTTTTTTGCACTCCATAAACCTTTGCACTAGTTGAAAAGGTAAAAATTTACAATCAAGAATTCCAACTGTGACCTATACACTTATATTAAGCTCACATTCACCAACAACTACCAAAAATAGACCCCAGAGAGTGAGTATTTGCCCCCGAAGCTTCTTGGAGAGTTTCATGGGAAAATTTTATACCATTTTGACTCGAAAATACATTTTGAGATAAATGGTACCAATTTTATGATCCAATTATTCCTTAAATTCAAAATTTACCCCACGTTTTTATTCTAGTTGCACCTGCGCGTCGGAAGGCCAAACTACCACCAACGAGAAACTTGAATTTTTGTCTAACTTATCACATGTGCCATGTATAGGGTTGTGCACACAAAATCAAGAACTTTGGGTGATTATCTAGTCATGGTGTCATAATATTATTCATATGATTCCTAAGTAATAAAATTACTAATCAACCCATGTATTTGGCCATATTTACTTTCTTTCTATTGCCACTTTTGGTCTTACACTCTTTCTAGCTCAGTTTATCTTATCACACCTCGAAATTTCTCATCCTAGACACCAACACCTAGCTAGTACACAAATGTCAGGTGCCTCCATCCCCTCTGGGTGGCCCTAACCTCATTTTACTTTTATTACATACTTTGGTTCCTTTCAAGCCATTTGAGCATCTTATCTTCTTGGTAGTCGGGCTTTTCAGGGTTAGTTAAGAAATTCAAGAAAGTGAATCATATAAAGTTATGTGACCATAATAAAGGACCAAGCACTAAGAATTAGCTGTCACCACCTAAGGTTGCATCCAAAATAAATTCAAGATCATTCAAGGGCAAGGGACTACATTCTTCTACATACAATTCATAGGAAGGGAAGTTTATTCTATTCTATGCACACATCTACTTATATTTTCTACATCTAGCTATTTTCTCACTATCAAGTGCAACATGCACAAGAGTCAACGAGGGAATAAATCTGCGCACACACACACACACCTAGAACTACATTGGGTCTTAAATATAGAGAAAAAATCAGATGTAAGCTCACTTGTTTCACATCTAAGGACAGTCGAACCTCTCATTTACATTCTTTTCTTTATGGGATTTTATGCACTCTTGAGGGTTTTACAGGTCAATATTTCATGACAGGTTATCAACAACATCAGTTATCATTATGTGACATACTAGTGACAAGAGGAAAAGGACATAAAACATCTTGCAACCTTGAAAAGTAGGTTTCCTAAGGTTTTTAGCAGTCACATGCACCCATAGTAGGTTTGTGGCACCCGTAGACACCCCCGCTCCTTTCCAGGCACCCCGGTCTAGGAAGATCTTTTGGTCACACACTTTGCCAAGATTTTGTGTGACACTTCTCCCTCTCTGTTCATCACTCTGTCAATTTGGCATAGTCTAGGATTAATTTCAAAATAATTAAGTCATTATATATCTTCTTTATAATTAGGGTTTCATATTCTCTAGCTTAATTTTCTTGAGTCAGATTTATTCTTATGGCATATTCATTTTACTGCTACATTACAATTAGTATTAGGAATATATTAATTCAATATTTTCTTAATCATTTGGTGAACACGTCACTTGAATCCACCTTATTTCTTAGGGTTTTTTATTCTTATCCCAATCACCGATAGTGGTCGTTTCGGATCTTTTGAGCATCTTGAGATGAAATTTATGTATCCATGGATGCAACTGAAAACCCCTTTGCCAAATCTCACAATGTTCCTCTTAGAAAACTAGAAACATCTGATAGTGAACAATCATATGGTGAGGATACCAATTTTGATCAATAAAAATTAGAAAAACTCACAAATTTTTGGTAACCTTTGTGTGATAATCCAACTCATCTTATGCATATCCTCCATTATTTGATTGCTGCTAAAAATACTTTTGATGGTGCTTCAAAACCTCTTGTAGGTTCTTCCTCAGCTTCCATGGCCTCCACTCAACCCCTTCATATTCCATATTTCATTCCTACTAATACCACCCTCATCAATGACCCTAATACTCCCAATACACAACCTGGATCCTCTTTGAATACTTCTGATTTAACTTCTTTATATCAGGATATGTAAACACAAATTCATCAACTTCAATTGGTTACTTCTCAGACATCACCATTTTTGGATTCCAATTCCCTCCTTCACACACCTTTCAAACCCACTATTTCCACCTATCTATGACCTCCTAAATTTACTACCCCTAAGTTACCTACTTTCAAAAGACATGGTGACCCATAATAGCATCTCCAAGAATTTCATGTGGCATGTCTAGATTTTACAGATGATCATTTTCTTCTAGCTAAGCTCTTTCCTCATAGTCTCCATGATTATGTGATGTATCAGTTCTATGACCTACCTATCCACTTAATAACATATTTCATGCATCTAGATGATTCTTTCCTCACTAATTTCTCTATCAATATTAGATCTAAGATCTCATATGCTAAACTCACACAACTTAAATAATGATCTAATGAACATCTTACAGATTATGTATTGAAATATAAAAAAACTTAGCTAAGATGTCTGATGTACTTGCAGAATCTGAAATTCAAGATCTATTTATTCAAAGTCTATTTCCACTTGTAGTTATTTTTGTACCCTTCATAGAACAAGAAAATCTCATACGTGTTGGCCTATCACCCAACGGGCATTGGGCACTCACCTGAGGCACGTGCAAGCACCGAGTCTCTCCTTTATGTGAGTTTTGTGAGAATGGATCATCTTAGAACAAATAATCAAATGTAAGACAAAAAATAACTAACCACATTCTTATGAACTTGGAGGAGTTATTATCTCATTATATGCAGATGAGAGAAATAAATAACAACACATAGAGATGATTCATATAGAAATAACATGCTTAAGTATTAAACATAGATGATTTATAACAGAGAATTATATTTATATTAATAGATTCGATAACCTCATTATAATCCCTTAAGGTCATAACAGACCCTCATATAATAATACAGAGCCAAGTCATGCATCAGAACTATACCATGTTCATCATATTACAAAGAAAAATGAGAACCCATCCCCTTCTATGTGCTAAATTCTCACAGAGCTCTCCTAATACCTAACCCATAACATCCTACATTATCCTTCTTATAGGTCTTCGGCTTCTTCAAATATATCTTTTTATTCTACCGGGTGCTTGTATATATAGCCTTAGCACCCACTTCCATGCCTTCTAGAACTTATAGATCAGTTACCAATTGTCGAAGTGGTCCTCCATGGGAACACGCATTTCCATATCTGATCTCTCCATTCCTTGTAATTATGTCTTTTGGAACCTTCTATCGCATGCCTGGAATATTTCCTTTTTGATCTAAAGTCTCCAGGCTGGCACCTTATCCACAAGGGTCATAATTTTCTTGTGTGCTGCCTGGGATGTCGAATGTGGCTGAGTACAAAACCTATTTTTCTTTGCGGGTGCATCATGTGTTCCAAAAAACCCTACCATAACCCTTTCCCTATGTGCCTTCAACCCACACACCCTTCTTCAACTAGGTCCCACATGCCCATATGCCTTCCTGTACTTAGCTGATATTTTGGGGTCCAACATCACCCCACACTATGCCTGTTCTTCATCCCCGGAAACACTCTTTAATAAAGAATTAAAGAATGGTCGATCCTTACAAATGGTTGGAATGGAATAATGAAGGAATTAAGAAATAGGGAAAAGAATGGAAGAATGTGGAACTTTATTTACTTTTGGAGGAGGAGAGGGAAATCCTTCCTTAAATCATCTTCTAATTTCCCCTAAGTGTCAACCTCATTTTGCACTTGCTGACAAAGGTCACCCACCAGGGTGCTCACTTCTTCAAAACTAAGCTCCTCACCCTTAGCACTCATTGTATCCACAATCTCCTCCATATAATTTCCCAAATCCTCAAGTGCATCCATCCTCTAAGTGATTTGAGGGTACAATTCCTTCATCTAGTTCTTAATTGAGCCCCACAAGGTCTCAATGGCCTCTGATTTCCTTTCTACATTAGCTAGGATTTTGTCTTGCTTCACCCTGATCCCCTTATTCTTTTCTTATAATTCCCTAAGTTCCACTTCATGAGTGTCAACTAAGATACTTGTCACTCTATCCCTGTCTGTGCAGTCGGCATAGGTAGCCTCTGTAACTTGCACAGTGGCTTTTACATCGGTGAGGATCTTGTTGTACTGAGCAATAATCTCCACCACCTTCATTTTATTTTCTTTCTAATGGCATGCAAATTCCTCCTCTATTTATTCTAGGGAAAGTGGTAGCCTCTCCATGGTGATTATGTAGGTCAAGTCCTCTAGGTATTTCAAGGATGATCCATACTTTTACGCGGGCGGTGTTAAGTCTCGATGCTTTAGGATAATGGCATTCTTTATCATCTCTATCTTCTTGTATGCCTCGTGTAACCTTGAATTTTTTTCCTGTAGCTCACACCTTAACTAAGCGCTGATTAGTTCCTCTTACTTCAGATCCTTGCATTTCTCCAGGAGCTCATCTTCCCTTTTCTCCAATTCTACCTCTAGGAACTTTACCATGTCATTCCTCCTAAAGATATTGGCTTCAAGCTCAACTGATACTTTATTGAGCACATTTCATATTTTCTCATCTAACAACCTCTGATAATTCACCAAGGGGTTTATCCCTCTTGTTTTTAGAACTTGCATCAATGCTCCTTGGCTTACCTCAAATTTTAGCTCATCAATGTGGGACTCAAACGCCCATGCAATATTTTCCTTGTTCAAGGGTATGCACCTTCCTCATTAAATGAAGTCATGGATAAAAGTTGTTCTATTGACATGGTTCTTCGGAAGCGCATGCAAAAATCCTTGTTCAGATCATTAATGTAGCCCATTTCTTTGACTTGTGATGCTTTTGCACTCTTCCTCCATATGTGTGTCACCTTTGGAAAGCACACAGCCAAACTTGTGCCCCATGAAGTAAAAGTGATCTTCATGAACGCGTGACATCAACCATTGATACAGTCACTCAAGCTTGATGAAGTAAGGTAACTCATAAAGTTGCAAGAACGCTTCCTTCTCTAGTTTTACCTTTACCTCATCATTGTAAATGGGAATTCCATTTGGCATCCTATTATTGTTTGGGCAAACAAACTCCAAGGCCATTTCCTTCTCCATTGTGCTTGTGCGATAATTATAATCGCTTACGTCAATCTTTCACAGGTGTGACTCCCATTCTTTTCCTAGCAATACCCATCTATGTACTGCATTTCTGCATACCATTCTTCATTGGTGTTTACGACAATAGTGATTTTATTTCCCTTTCCCTTGCCCTTTGTTTTCTTTGGTGAAATAGTTGGTTTCCTTAGTGTCATTCTTATGGCCACTACTAACACTTAAATCCTCTTCCCCTTGATCTACTCTACCACTCTGTCCAATCCCACAACTCAACCTTGCGAAGAAATCCTTCTAACTCCGTGCCCTAGCCTCCAAACCCTAACTGGAAAAATCCTTCCACAAGATGAAGCTTCCTCAAAAAAAATTCCCACGCCCATGTAATCCTCCCACATCGGTTTTCTAATCTACCCTAGTCACACACTTTAGATTTCTTGGATTATCCTTTCTTCACACAATTCTCTCTGGATGCCCTAGTTTGCAAGATCTTTTTCTTCTTCATAGATGCAAGGTAACAAATGATTTACCCAACCTTGTATTTATAGTTTTTGCTTCCTTCTAGCATTAAATGTTATACCACCTACCAACATAATTTAACATTAAATGCATATTTTTATAGTAATATATATTTAAGTGCTTTTACCCATGCGCCACATCCTGTGTGAAAAAAAAAATTCAACCCTCTAGCACACAAAAATCCAACCCAACCGAAGACTCTTATGGATGCGTCCATGACACCGAAGGCACTTCTTCTATCCTTTACCTAATTTTTTCCCTCTCCTACCTCATGTTGTTCCTGCACTCTTCATCCTTTTTGTACGTGGTTTTTGCAAAGCATTTTTGACACCAACCATTCTCGTCCACCTTCTCTTCTACACGCTTCTTACCCTTTCTCACTTTTCATCCTTCAACCAATCCATTCACGATAACTTCCACTGCCAGTTCAACTTTGTATTATAGGTTCATACTTTGTATCACTCCACCCTACACTAAAACAGATACGTGATCCTCTACGTATACACAACTTTAGAAAAATAATGATATTACTGGTGCACAAGGCATAAAATGAAAAAGAAAGAAAGGAACAAGAAACGAGAAAGGGGAAACATAAGAAAATAAAAATAATAAAGGGAAATTATAGACTAATTGGAAATATTGTCTTATTACAAACACCAAGAAGACTAATTTATAGTAGGGCTTAAGCCTACACCCATTGAAGTGACCTGGTAACCTCGTCCCATCTAACGCTTGTAACTGGAAAGCACCTGAATCAAGAATGTATGAGATGATGTAACATCTCAACCAATGGAATTTCGATTTCCCAGGATGGTGCATATACTTGGAATCATATAACAACACCAACATCCCAACCTCAAACTTCTTATTCTTGATATGATGATCATGTCATGTTTTTTTTATTTCCTTTTCTATCTACTAACTCCATATAGAAAGTGATCACCTTTAATCTAACTACATAAAATTATAAATTCTTTCTTCCAATGCTTGTTCGTCAGCTAACCCTCCTACATGCATTATATGTAGCGATGGTAACATGAATTCCACTAGTAACATAGCCTCTATGCCAAACACCAATTGAAATAGTGTGGCCTTGTTCCATATTTTTTAGGTTTTCATGTATTCCCATAGAATGGATGATACCTTATCATCCCAATCTTGTCTTCTAATGTCACATATCTTAGTTAACATATGACTTAATATCTTGTTAAATTCCTCAGCAATTCCATTTTCTTGAGGGTGATATGGGGTAGTCTTATGATGGGCCACCATAAATTCTACTAAGAGAATCCTGGCTATTTCATTTAGAAAGTGTGTACCCATATTACTTATTAAAATTGAGGGACAACCATACATGTTGATTATGTTCTCCCAAAAAAATCTAGCAGTTGTCATTGTGGTGCAATCCTTTGTAGGAGTTTCCTTTGCCCACCGTTTCAAGTAATTAGTGTAAGTAATGATATACTACAAACTAGTCCTTCATGAAGCTAGTGTAATTGGTCCTACAAAATTTGATTTCCCATTTCTCAAATGGTTCAGTGCTGGATATTGGTCATAAAGGCATTTCATCTCTCTTTCCAGGTTTTCCAAGGTGATGGTAATGGTCATAGGCCTTGCAAAACTCAATACAATTTTTTTAGATGGTTTCCCACCAAAGCCCTGCTAATAAAATCTTCCACGTAGTAGCATTTCCTACATAGGGTCCTCCTACAATCCCACCATATGCTTCTTCCATAAAGGCTACGAGCTCATGTTCCAATACGCATTGGTTTAGAACCTGGTCACGATCTAACTTATATAGGTCTCCACTAATCAACATGTAAGGTGTGACGCGTATTTCTAACTGCTTTATTTCCATGGCCTTTATCCCTTTAGATGCAACACCTATTTTTAAGAACATTGTGGTATCTTACAAGTTTGAGGGTGCTTTTCACAACCTAAATAGTTGTGCATCTGGCATGGTATCCTTAATGATTTGCATGTCCTCTCCTAAATTAATCCTTAGTAAGTGGTCAGGTCCTGAATCACTTTTTCCTAGTTTCACGACCACGGTGAACTCAAATTCTTGAAATAGAAGGACCCAATGACATATGAGCCCTTGCAGAACAAGTTTTTTGACCAAGTACTTCAATGCCATGTGGTCTGTGTAGAATATATATGGTGTCACCAACAGATAATTCCTAAACTTATGCAGTGCACAGATCATAGCAATGCTTTAAGCTCAGTAGTTGTGTAATTTTTCTTTTCTGGTGTCAAATTTCTACTTATAATGCACAAGAGATGATCAATAATTACCTCACCAGGTTGTGCTAGCACTACTCCCATAGTTGTCCATGAGGCATACACATGCACATGGAAAGGCTTATCCTCAGAAGGAAAATGTAATATGGGCACCGTGACAAGCCTATCCTTCAAAGTGTCAAATTCCTTCTGTTGTGCCTCTCCCCAATGAAAGTTTATTTTTTGTTTCAATAATTCTTCTAAGGGTTTTGTGATTTTGGCATACCCCTTGATGAATTTCCTATAATATCCCGTATGCCTAAGAAATCTGTGTACTGCACTTTAACTAGTAGGCTCTCCTAATCCCATAATAACTACAACTTTAGCAAAATCTACTACAAAACCTTATTCGCATATAATGTGTCGTAATATGGTTCCAAATGGAGTATTAAAGAAATATTTATTAATGTTGAAGGATATCCTTGATTGCTAACATGTATCAAACATCAACCTTAAGTTTTCATAATGGTCTTTCAGCAATCCATACATAGTCCAGTCATCCAGGTAAACTTGAAGAAACTTATGGATGAAGTCCTGAAATGCTTGTACTACAATGTAAGAGAACACAATAGGAAAATTCTTTAATCTAAAAGGCATAACCGTGTAGGCAAAACTTCCCCATTCAGTGGAAAAAGTTTTCTTTCTCTGGTCTTCCTTTGCAATCCTAACTTGGTGGTACCCTGAGAATCTATCCGTGAAATAATATACTTCACGCCCAGCTACTCCCTCCAATATTTCTTCAATAAAGAGGGTTGGGAAAGGATCGATGACATATACTGCATTCAAATCCCTATAGTTAACATAGATCCTTATCCTCCCATCCTTATTGATACTGATGACCATTGGGCCTATCCACTCTGACTTTTTAACAGCCTGAATGATTCCTGATGTTATCATTTTGTCTATTTCCTCCTTGACTTGTACACACAAGTTTGGATTCATCCGATAAGGCCTCTTCCAAATTGGGTGCACACCCTCCTTCAACTTGATCTTCATCTCCCATAAGGAATGATGAATGCCTTTGAGTTCATGGTACCCATGAGGGAAAAAATCTTGGAACTCGCATAATAGATCAATGATCTTTGAAACTTCCTTTTCTTACCAAAAGTCACCAATGATAGCTTCCTTAGGTTCTGCCTCCGTCCCAATGTTAACCTTTTTTTTTAAGGGCTCGTGGTAGGTGTGTGCTCGCTCATCAGTGTTTTCTATGACTTCGCACATACCCTCCAAGTGGTTAGCATCTAAAGTCTCCATCTCTTCTCCATCTATTACACAGACCATTTTTCTTTTTTCTTTTTCCATGCACCTACACTCAAGCTGTACCTCCTCTGATTCTTCTTCATTAAGGAGTGTCTCCAAAGAAGGCTCACCTAGAAATTCTAGTAGCATATCCTCTACCATAGCGCTAACCCCGATCGTAATGTGCTTGATCACTTACAACACCTTATCCACTGATGTTTTGTTACTCCTATACTCGAAATCTTGAATGAGACCAGCCACCAACTCTTGCTAATTACCTGTCTGATGACACATTTCTGAATGAACGTACCAAGCACACACACAACCTTGTAAGGTGGAATACAACTTATGTACCCATAATGAAGGAAACAACACTTTTTTGCTTCCCATCCAAGCCTGCTCACACACTTGGATATGAAATGAAATTACCTCTTTACCACGGTAGTCTTATATAGCCATGGGCACGTTGCTCCTGGA
Organism: Taxus chinensis; assembly: GCA_019776745.2. Lineage (NCBI taxonomy): Eukaryota > Viridiplantae > Streptophyta > Pinopsida > Cupressales > Taxaceae > Taxus > Taxus chinensis. Next base: position 923,693,800 of record CM034147.1, on the reverse strand, counting down.
GAACCTTACAAAAAATGTGATTCTTAACTCACTCCACTCTAGGAGGTTCTCCTGATGTGTAGCCCACCAGTGTGCTACAGTTTCAAGTAGGTTATAATTGAGCATTCCTCTTCTTTTGTTCTCATTTTTCCACTGAGCTTCCATGTCCTGTAAGAAAATTTCAGGATATGCCCCTCCAGAGTAACTTGGCAACTTCTTTCCTCCTAGGTGCTTAACTAAGCATGCCTTTGTAACCCTTGTTATAGATCCTATGAACTATCACCCAATTAACTCATAAGTCCCATGTGCCCAATTATCACATGCTACACTAGTGGTATCACTCATGGACTGGGCATCTTAAAATTGGATAAATCCCTCGGTGGGGTGAATTATCTCATGATCTCAGATGAAGCACACATAGATTCTATCAAGGACTTATTCTCCTAAGGACTCAGTATAGGGCACCAACTTCCCATCTGTCAAAGGAATGACCACCCTTTCCTCATTCTCAAAACTGATATACCCTTTGTTAAACTATAGGTCAACATTGTTCTTGTAACACCATGGGTGCCCAAACAATGCTAGAAAGTTATCTGCCTTGGTGAGCACCAAGAATTTGAAGTCTCCAGTGAACTTGGCTCCTTGAATGATGATAACTACATCCTTGAGGACTCTAATAGGCATTTCCTTAGTATTGTTTTCTATATACAACACATTTAAAGATGGTTGTAATACGGGCCTCCCTATTTGATGTCAGGCATCTAAGGTAAGAACATTGACCTCTTCTTCTGTGTTGATGAGGATATTTCTCAGAAGCTACCCATTAACAACTGAATTCAAAGTAATCTCCTTTTCATAGTCAAGGCTATGAGGAGGAAGGTTTGCATGCAAGACCTATCTTTCACACTCTACTCTAGTGTATGGTACCTTCTCTCTCAACCACTCTCCTAGTAAGGGAATAATATTCTCTTGCCTTAACATTTTGTACACTTCTTTGACTTCATCCAGGTCCTTCTACGAAGCCTCATCATTCCTTCTTTGCTCCTGCTACTTGGACTGCTCCTTTAGACACTAGATCTCTCCTTGTAAACTCTGAATGACATCCATAGTCTCTTGATACACTTATTTTTGGTGAGAAGGGTCTGGATAATTTACATGTACTACTTCCTCTCTTGAAACTAGTGTCCTTGCTCTTAGCAATTCCCTAGCACGCGCGGCCTCTGCCTCCATCATCACTAGTACAAGTTCTATCATTGACTCTTATGCACTCATGACATCGACTATGAATTGTCCTTCATGATTCTTACCATCCCAGCACCCTTATCTTTCCGGTGGTGCTAGTTCATATGCTCATAATTTTCTAGACACTCTTTGTACTTGTGTTTATTTTCACACCATGAGCATTATAACAGATCAGGACACTCGCATTTATAATGTTTTGTTGATCCACAATTATAACAAGTTCCTCATGGGAACTCACTTCATCCTCTGTCGTGGTTACTGTGACCACAAAATCCTTCGTGAAAACCCCTTCCACGCATTCCTCCATCTGTGTCCCCTTCATAACGATGGTCATCATCCTTTGAACTATTTGTAAGGCTAGTTTGGCACACACCCAGATCAATAACATCATGGATTTGAGAAATTATTCTGTAATCCTTGGTATCATGGGTCGTAGAGGTACAAATCTTGTAATATCAAGAACCATTCTTGTGGATTACACACTAGATTAGAGGGCATCTACTTACATCATGATCCCCATGGAAAATCTCATATTCTACAGTTAGAGTGTGCACTGACTTTCAAGGAAAACTATCCTTTTGCATGCCCCTCCACTTCAAATTCAGTACACCAAAGATGACTACGTACCTCATGCACTAATTTTGTAATATCTTCTCCAAATTCTTAGCCATTACAACAATTTGAGCCTCCAGAAAAGGAATAACACTAGAATCAATGCTCCCAATAGATTAAGCACATAGGGCAGCTTCTAATGCCTCACACGGGTCTATAAAAGTCTTGTGTGAAAAAGCCCTTCTAAATGGTGTTATCAATCCTCCGAAAAACCATTGAGCATGTTGAGAAGGATGAATGTCATAAGATAGCTTTGACAAGAGAGTCTTGAACTATGCATCAAACTCATGCACACTCTCTGCCATTCCCTGTTGGATTTGGTTTAGAGCATTAATGTTCTTCTGTTCAAACTCTAGGATATCGAACTCTGTTAAGAAGGTGTTATTCAACGTGATGTATTATACCACCATCTGATGGGGGTCATACTTCCTATACCAACTATATGCATTCCCTTGAAACATTTTTGCAAACTAACTTGCCTTTCACTCTGGAGTATTGATCCCCTTCATGTGCCATAGTAACTCACATTTGTGCACATGTTCTACAACATCTTCAACACCCTTATAGTCAATGTAAGTGTAAATACATCTCAAAAAACACTTGGAGAGGTGGCTGGGGTCCTTTTCCTCCTGATCTAGAGCCTTGATTCCCTCTAGTGTTTCCTCCTGACCCACCAGATCCACCTCTTATAGTCAGAAAAGGCCCCAAAGTGGTCGTACCTAGTGTTCTTAGCATCCCACTGAACTGTGCACCAATGGTTTGTGATATTGTCCCATTACCATTTGTATGTCCCATGCCACTCCCAAACGTAATACCCAAAGCTTGCGTACTTACACATTGTCCAAATATTCCTCAAAATATAGGAATAGCTTATGCAGCAATGGATGTTTGAAATGAAAAAATATATCATTTAGGCGTCGATCAGTCACTCCCACCGATACCAACTAGGTTAACAATACTTCTCCCTTGATCTGGAAAACCATGTGCCAGGGGTTGGTTGCTAGGTGGGTTCAGATACATGCTGATGGATATTCTCTTTCCATGTGAGGAACTCTCATCAAAAGCTAAAGGGGCCTCTCTCACGTGATTTCCAAGATGGGGTGGAATAGACTTCTCAGGCTCTACATCCTCTACATGAACCTCATCTCCTTCCAACAATGTCTACCTCCATAGATCCATCATACTTATAACCTCACATTATCCAATTATCTCCCTTTCACAAGCTTCATTATACTTGATTCATCTCTCCTCCCTTTCCGTTTCAGTTGCAATGTCTACCATCTTCCTCCACCCTAGCTTCCTCTCACAATGCTCAGAGAATATTTATCCGTCCATGGGGAATGATTCTAAGCTTAAATTAATGAACAATATCATCATGGACAAAGGAATAAAATGCAAAAATTATCCTCTTGGTTCCCTTAGAAACTCAAACTCAACAACTTCTGGGAAAGAATATGTCAAAATGGCATATTCCAAAGTATAACTAGCCAGAACTCCCTTCCACCTATGATCAATAGCAAAGCTTCCAAGTCAGATCTGTATCCTATAGCCTCTGATAGTCATCTTGGGTCCACACATGTGATCTATAGTACCAGCTTGATTTGGATGCATATGATGAAATCCATTCATACAGTTCTATTGGGAAGCAACAAAAGAATGTCTCATATAGTTCATGGTATAGGTTCTCTTCTACACATCTACGTGCATCAAACTCAGGTCCAATACTGAAGCTTTGAGAAAACTCATCCTCCATGCTCTTGAACCATGTTTCAACACTTTTTAAGGTCAGGCGCTCTGTCATCACACATCACAGGGAAAAATATGCATGTCATTTCTCACAACAACTTTGAAAAGAGGTCCTGGAAATGGAACCTATATGTAGTCATTTTTGTACCCTTCATAGAAAAATAAAATCCCATGCACATCGTCTTATCACCCAGTGAGCATTGGGCACTCACCCGAGGCACGCGCGGGCACCAAGTCTTTCCTTTATGTGATATTTGTGAGAATGCATCATCTTAGAATATATAATCAAATTCAAGATAGAAAAGAACTAACCACATTCTTATGAACTTAGGAGGATTTATCATCTCATTATATGCAGGTGAGAGAAATAACAAGCATCACATGGAGATGATTCATACAGGAAGAAAATGCATAAGTATTAAACACAGGTGATTTATAACATAGCATTATATTTATATTAATAGATTCGATAACCACATTACAATCCCTTAAGGTCATAACAGACCCTCATATAATAATGTAGAGCCAAGTCATGCATCAAGACTATACCATGTTCATCATATTACAAAGAAAAATGAGAACCCATTCCCTTCTATGTGCTAAACACTCATAGATCTCTCCTAATCCCTAACCCATAACATCCTCCATTCTATTTTCTGTGAGGCTTCACCTTTCTTAAACTATATTATTTTCTTCTACCGGGTGCTTATATATATAGCCTTAACACCCACCGCCATACCTTCTAGAAGTTACAGATCAGTTTGCAAGTGTCGAAGTGGCCCTCCATGAGAACATGCCTTTCCAAATCCAAGCTCTCCATTCCTTGTAATGATGTCTTCTAGAACCTTCTATCACATACCTAGAATACTCCCTTTTTGATCCACAATCACCAGGTTGGCACCTTATCCACAAGGGTCATGATTTTCTCATGTGTTTCCTAGAATGCCGAATGCAGCTAAGTATAAAACCCATTTTTCCTTACGCACACATGTCGTGTGTTTCACAAAAAAATTCCATAATCCTTTCCTTACGTGCCTTCAACCCACGCGCCCTTCTTCAACTAGGTCTCACACACCCACGTGCCTTCTTGTACTTAGCTGATATTTTTACGTCCAACACCACCTCTCTAGGAGAGTGTTATCTTTGAGACATCTCCTTCATTCAGCTAACTATGACATAATCTAAAGCTACGTGAAACTAAGCTCTTATCTATAGGAAAGCTTAAGTATGAGGATCAAGCTTCATCTTCTATGCGTTTTCAAAGTAAACCAACTTTTAAGCCATCCACTAAACTTGCTAAATCTAAAGTCACTATCAACACTATCCAATACTAAGGAGCTTCAATGACAACCACCTATGCTTACATATACAAAATTAAGTATTGCTCCACATATTTTTATACCACAACTGGTCAAGATTAACCTTATTACGCTTCCTCCTCCACTTAGTTTAGATCCATCTCTCCCTAAAGATTGTAATTATGATGAAAAACTCATATGTGAGTATCATCAATACGTTGGACATTCTGAGAATCATTGTTTCAAACTTCGCAATCTCATTCAAGATATGATTAATAATAATTTAATTGAGCTTCTAGAGCCTACGGATTCTACACCTATCAATGAAAATCACAAGCTTAAGATATTTAACAATCCTCTGCCAAAACATGAAAAACAAGTGGCAGACTCCTCAGAAAATCATACATATCATGTAGTGCCTCCTCCTGCATCGGGGGCTCTTGATTTTCTATTTTCTCATACTGAGACATACCCACCACTCCTTACATTATCTGATCATGATTATCACACTATGTTCTCTTATGATCGCTTACACATTAGCACTTCTATTGGATCCACTTCTATCAATAACAATACATTTGATCCATCATAGAGCATTAACACATGTTTTATCGTACTCCTTATTGCTATCAACTATCCACTTTCACAAATTTCATATCCAGTCCCTAAATCATATGGCATTATTAAGATTCTAGTCACTATTGGTCCTCTCACCATGATTGTACCTTTTCTTTTGGCACCAATAATCAAATGATGTGACATGCGCTTAAATTTCAATTGGATTCACACATCCAAATATATCATCTCTTTGAATAACATGTGTTTTAAATTCATTCATAGAAAGAAATTAATTTCTATCAATGGTGTTTCACCATCTATAACATGGATACAACCTCCTATTGAGGTTTCCATTGCATTAGCTAGAGCATCTAGGTCCCCGCGACCTCTCAAAATCAAAGCACAATCTGCTCCTAAATTGCCTATTCGCACACAACCTACATGGTCTCATCATTATACAAGTCCATCACATCAGTTTATTTCTATCATTCAGAAAAATCCTTCACCTTAGTATGCATCAACTCCACATTTTAATTCACATAGGTTTCCATCACCTCCATATTCTGTTTCACATAGGCGTTCATCACCTTTGCATTTTGTTTCACATAGGTGTTCACCACCTACATGTTTTGCTTCACATAGGTCTCTATCACATCCACATTCTATTACAAAAATGTGTCCACCACCTCTGCAATATACTCATCGGTTGCATGAATATAGGATTCATTCGCCTACGAAACTTCTATCTCATATACCACCACTCTTAGAGCATGGTCGCACACCTTTATCTCCACAAGCATTTGGTGGAGGACCCTCATCTTTCACTTTTATTGGATAGCACATTCATCATCACACATTGGGGGGCATCACACTATTTATATCACCCCCCTTTAGCATCGATATGTGTCTTATATTCTCATTATTTCACATCTACTCTCTCACTTACACCATACACATCTTGATACATGATCGTATCATCATTACCTGATGGCACACTCTTGTGCTATGGTTCACACTTTATTATTGAGGGAATCCCATACATGTGAACCTCACACACAACACACTACACTACACATCACACTACACACTACCTACTCAAAACTTTCATAGGCGACACATTCACAACACATCTCTCATGCATAAATAACTAAACACATTACACATATCTCGAACACAATGAACATGACACACCATCCTATGGTGCACTCTAGTGCCATGGTCCATACTTGAATGGTGAGGATTTACATCTCATATATACCTTCATCACACTCACACACTCATTTACTCACACATTTATAGTCTACACTTTGCGCTTTGACGATCACATTTTTTTGGTACACACAGTTCAAACCATTTCCCAATGACGTAATCTTGTTCTACTGTTCATTATTAACTATGAAGGGGGAATGTATAAATGAACCTCATCTCATGTATACACATTTTTACTCATTCAGGGAGCATGCAGTTCCTATCATTCACTATGCACTCTGTTTCATCTTGTCTATAGCATCTTGCATATCTTGGTAGAATTTACTCTTGCTTTCTTATGCTTAGACATACACTTTTTACACATGCTAGTCAGATATCTTATATGTCATTATATTTTCAATACACACATGTATGCTCATTCGCTGTCTAATTATGATCACAGATTCAACAAATCTGCACACACAACATGGATGTTTGGTATAGTACCTATTACTAGTCCCATAGTGGCTCCTAGGGGAATCCACTTTCATACACTACGAGTGTTATTATTTCATTTTTCATCACACATTACTTGATCATATCATATACACCTTGACATGATTTTTATCTTTCTAACATGCTAACAGTTTCTTCATATGAATCATTTGTATTGCAAGTCTATTTACTTCTATTGCTTGTCATTGTTTTTCATTGTTTGCCACTATTTTTTGGGCTTTGCCCTTTGTCTTGTGTGGACACTTGTATGCGTTTTTCCTAGTTGTCCTTGATTGTCTTGTTACATCATGAGTGATGTCATATGTTTGAAACCCACTTTTTCTAATCTACATTGTCTTCTTATATCTTAGCATATACATTTTCTACTTGCTTATTAGCTTGCAGTATTTCTTCTACATGCATCTTTTTATTTGCTTGTACTAAAAATTGTTTCCTAGGCAATTTGTTTACATGCTCCTTGGTTTTCACCAAGAACACTCCCTCCTCCCTTGTAGTGAATATTTTCAACACATCATTTAGTCCTCCTTTGGGTCGCATACTCCTCAGCAATGTCACATGCACCCCAAACGAGGGGGCATCATTTGGGTGAATCAGTTACCCCATAGACCATCTTACAATCATAGTTTAGCACATTTCAGTATTGGTACATCACAGTCTTCAATTTCAAACATGGCTCAGAATGTGACTTGGGTCCTTACCACAATGCAAACACTAGTTGCCAGACCAGGACAGTCGTGCCTGGGCACCCTTGACCCTTCCTAGACACCTGTGACTAGGGGGAAGGTACACAACTTTCTTCAGTGCAACACATTCTACAACAATTCAAACAATGTATTTTATAGGGCATACAATCCTTAGTACTCACCATACATACAATATACAACATTTTCTTCTTCAGTATTGGATTAGAATTGGTTGAACTGGATCATATTTTTACACACCATCTTCAGTTGTGGTACATACATTGGGAAGTAGTTAAATGTTGGAGGATAACACCAAAATTTTCTCACTACACTTCTTCCAATTCTTAGCATGATATCGTCTGAAAAAATTATATTCTATGTAGGTGGCGTGAGATCACCCAAAAACCTTGTTGCTCTACATGATCCTTTCTACACTCTTTTCCTCACCATGGATCAAGTGCACATGTTAATTTTTCACATTTCTACATTTTCCATGATTTCTTACAGACTTTTTGATCATATACATGTGTATTTGACTACTTCATCATTCATCTCTTTTGTAGGTCCATCCTTATGGGAAACAGTAGTCAATATCATCCTATATCACATCAACAACAACAAAGTTAACATAGACATCAACAACAGGTACAATGGTGACATCTACACATGTGTTTCTACCCTAGGTTCATCATCATCATCATCATCATCATCATCATCATCATCATCTTCATCAATTTTTTACACTTCCTCATCTCTAGTTTCCATGCTCCACATTTTTATCACTCCATGCTTTTCCTCGTCTCTCTTCATGCTTTCTCCATCTATCTACATGGTTATCAAGTATGCACCTCTTATCTACTTTATGTTATCGATCATTTTCTCAATAACATAAAGTGGGGGAAAATGTAGACATAAAATCACAAACTTTGGGTAATTATCTTGTGTTCATTACATACTACTATTTAGATGGTTCATAAGTAAGAAAATCACTAATTAACCCATGTATTTGGCCATATTTTATTTCTTTCATTTTCAAATTTTGGTCCTACACTCTTTCTAGCTTAATTTTTATTTCCCCACCTCAGCATTTCTCATCCTAGACACCAGCGTCCAGCCAGCAAGTCGACACCAGCATCCAGCCAGGAACCCCCGTCCCCTCTGGGTGCCCCTGACCTCATTATACTTTAATCACATCTTTTGGGTCCTTTCTATCCATTTGAGAATTTTATATTTTTGGTAGTCGGCCTTTTCGGGGTTAATTATGAAATTTAAGAAAGGGAATCATATAAATATAAAGTTATGTGACCATAATAAAGGACCAAGAACTAAGCATTAGTTATCACCACCTAAGGTTAAATCCAAAGGCTATTCAATAGCATTCAAGCATCCATTCTAGCATCCATTCAAGGGAAAGTGGCTGCATTCTTCTACATACACTTCATAGGATGAGAATTTGATTCTATTACATGCACACATCTACTTACATTTTCTACATCTAGCTATTTTCTCATTATCAAGTGTGACACACACAAGAGCCACCTATTGCCCAATTCCGCACACACACACACCTAAAGCCACATTGGGTATGAAATATAGTGCAAGAATCAGTCACAAGTTCAATTTTTTGATAGCTGAGGACATTTCCAACCCCTCATTTGCATTTTTTGGGGGATTTAATGCACTCTTGAGGGTTTTACAGGTAAATCTTTCATTGCAGGTTATCAGTAACATCATCGATTATTGTGTGACATAATAGTGATAAGAGGAAAAGGAAAGTGAACATCATGAGAACCTTTGAAGGAGGTTTCCTAAGGTTTTGAGAATTCATAGGTGCCCATATCATGTTTTTGGCACCTGTAGGTTCCCTTACCACTTTCAAGGTGCCCCAATCTAGGAAGATCTTATGGTCACAAATTTTTTCGATCTGTTGTGCAATAATTCTCCCTCTTTATTCATCACTCTATTAATTTAGCATAGTCCATGATTAATTTCAAAACATATAAGTCATTATATCTCTTCTTTTCAATTAGGGTTTCATATTCTCTAGCTTAATTTACTTGGGTCGGATTTATTCTTATCGTATATTCATTTTACTGCTACATTGAAATTAGTATTAGGAATATATTAATTCAATATTTTATTAATCCAGGGTTGAATTACATTAAATTTTATTTTTTAATGAGGTCCCTACTGCATTTGGAGTTCCCATAATGCTCATTTGAACCTCCACCAAGATCAAATATCTTTACTTGCACTTTCAGGCAAAGATATCAAAATCCTGGTAACAAAATATCTCAAAAAAAATTCAATGTGAAGTAGGCATATTTATATTTCCAATTTGTCATAGTTAACTCTAAAATACTCTTCCCCGTCTCATTTTTACATATTTTAGTTCTTTGTTCATTAAGGGTGTACTATGCACACTTGGGTAATTGTCTAATTTACCTCCTTAGACCTTTTTGAATCACTGAACACCTAAATTACCATCATATTATTCTCCTTAAGTGCATGGTTTTCATCATCATGCCTTGGCTCAACCATCTCACTTTCCTACCAGCCTTATCTTCACTGAAATTCCTCAAAATGAATACCTTTATGCCCTATAATCCTGAGTATTGTCCTAATACTACTTCCACACATGCTAATCCAACCCATAACTACTCCAACCATGCTCTTCCTACTTTTCCTTGATCCATTTTTCATGATTCCATGATTTCCTGCTTGATCTAGGACTAGGATTAGGCATAAAGCTACTTGAAACTTCATGATTTGACCATGGATACTTGTTACAAAATTTTTAACACCTCACAAACACCTAATTGACCATGTTTTACCTTGTTAAGTCTTGAATAAAACCTTAGGAAGACTCACCACACAACTCCCTTACTTGATCATCCACCTAGATCCTGCTTTAATACCATGACACCATGACTGAACATGACTTGACACCTCATGAACTCACCTGGACAAAAAGGGGACACTTTAACATAAATGAAAAACTTAAACTCCCCCTTTTTCATTGATGACAACCACCCAGAAATATTGATGGCAAGTAATCAAGATCAACACTTGCAAACCCTTTTCTCATGTTTCTTAGTTCACTCCCCCCTTTGAAATCAATGAAAAAGGTTACTTGACCACTTGAAATGAAACAATGACAACTAAGGACAATAATTCATGAGAAATACAAACTTACTTGTTCACAAGCTCCCCCTAGGACCATGTTCTCTCTTCTTGACTCCAACCAATAGTAAATTGGATTCATGGTCTTGTCTTGAGAATTGAAACAAATCCCCTGAGAGTGTGTTCCTTTTTCACTATCTTAACTATATTCCTTGGATTCAGCTCAGATCTTTATCCCCTTATAGACTTATCCTTTCAAGAATTATTTGTCAAATCATCATACTTTTCCCTCATACCTTGTTTTCTTGCTATTTTTATTCTATACCATCCTGAAGTGACTCTCTACTTGAATAATCCAAGCCCCCTTAGAAATTAGAAACTTCCTTTAAAATCAATTTACCTGACTCACTACCTTACCTTACATAACTTCTTGATTTCTCATCATATCCACTTGGCCTCAAACATATTTAGACATCCATGTATCAATTTTACAATGTATTTTGGATGAGTTTTGACAGCCTCTATAAGCATAACCACCACATGTAGAATTCTTCCAATGTTTTAGTTTGGTGTACATCACCTTTATCCACTTGAGAACACACCATTTTAGCCATGAGGCATGATCATCATGTTAATGGATTGATTATAAGTTTTGGCATGGACCTGAAAAGATTTTGCAGTGTTCTTAGCCAAAATTTGTTAGCACTTCCCAAATTATCTTCATACTCCATCAATATGACCGAATCTATAGCTCTTCTTTGGCATAAACCAGTTTTTGAAATGAACATGATCATGTAGACACATTAGTTTTCTTTACGTTTTTTTTCTAGTCAAGAATCACTCCTGCTCTATTTCATTCCAATGTAATCATTTATAGCTTTGATAGATTCTTGTATTCATGTTGTGATGCTTTAGACCAAGTCTAACTTTAAGGCTTTGTCATCTTGTACTCATTTAATAATTCCCACATGTCATAGATCATCTAGTTGTGCTTATTCATTTATCAACCTATTCAAATTTTCATCAAAACTGTCAACTTACCTTTCTTTACTAATATTTTCCTTCTAGAAACTCGGGATCAATGAATTTTCTCATTCCATAGTTGGAAATGATTAGACCTACCCAAAAAATAATCTTTAATCTTTTGCAAGTACCTTTTTGGCTCTACAACATGTATGCCAAAATTTGGAAACCAGCTCCTCAAGCTACATCTAAATTTCTCATTTTGCTTTTTGTCGTGACTAGATCTTACAAGACTTGTTTGTGCACATTTCTTGATTTATCTTATGTTCCATTCAATAATTCAACAAGCTGAGGATAGTTTAAAGTACCAAATTAGGAGTTATACCCCCTGGAAAAAACTTAGGAAACCTTTCTTTGAATAAAATACATGAATCTCACAAAAATAAGGTCTTGATTAAGTCATCTGTACACACCTACAACCATCTCAAGGTACTATCATGCACAAGGAGAGATATTGATCACATTAGCTCTTTAAAACCACAAAATTTAATGCAAGGATTATACAAATATGATAGGTATCAAATTTTGTCTTCAAACTCCACTGTTAACACCATGAAAAACTAAACCCTTTCCAAACCCTAAGAGGGTTTTTGTGAAATCCTGAAAGAAGAAATTTTGTCACCATAAAAATTGTGATGATCTTCACTACCCCAAAACATTTGCAAAAGGATTGTGCTAACATCATAAATATTTCCATCTTTCCAGTGAGACACATTCAATCCTTGAAGTGTGAATTTAAGCTTAGATTCATTTTACTCTACCTCTTTGCATAAGGTCTTCTTATGAATTACAAGAGCCATATCACCTTTAGATCTTCAAATGTCTTTCCATCCCATTCTTTTGTACCTTCTCAATTTAGGATCTTAATTTTCACCTGAGTAGCTCTTTTGAATCTTCACATACTCCTATATCTTCTAAATCAATTCTAAGATTGATCTTCCATTATCAATTTGATGGTTTCTTTTCAGAGGTGTCATACTTCTTGAATTTACATGACTAAGCATTACATGAGTTACTATTTCTTGATAGAGATATCATTTTTTTTATTCTAGAAGAAAACTTATGTTCTTATAAGGTCCTTTTTCCTTATAGTAAATCTTACACATTAGAGAACTTCTCTAAGACATCCAATCAAGTCCCAACCTCTGCACTTATGTTATTCAGTGCTAAGACCTCATTATTTTTTTGTTCTTGGAATTGACTATATATAATTCTTATTTACCTCATTTTGATGGAAACTAATTGTCTTGATGCATCTAATTCATACTTCCATAACTATGACTTCATTTCTAGTCATTTGTGTCTTCATAAAACATCTTTTCATACTTTGCACACATGGTCAAACACCCTGATTGACGAGTTTGAATCACTTTGTTTACCTTGCACACATTATTGGAAAATTAGTACTATAGGAGCTTACTTCTGATTTTTACACCTCACCATTTATATTTTTTCTTTTCATCCCATCTTTGATGCATATCTTGAGGCTACAATGCTTACAACTATGCATTAATCTTCCTTTTGGGCTTGTAGGACTTATTGTACCTTCTTAATGCTCAGACCACCCTATCTAATATGTATCTCATCCTTTTATCAAACTCAGACCGATTTGTGACACACTGACTATGAATATCTTTACTTTATTTTCAAAACCTCTTCTTCATTATTTGAGTAATATTTCCAAAAATAACTGTAAGCTCACACACTTTGACAGGATTAAGACACATTGAGGCAATATTGACCCATTGGACAACCTTTGAGAAACATGATTATCACTAATGACTAGAGCCTTATATACATCACTCATGCAAAATATGTTGGATCACTCATTTTGCACTCAATCATAATGTGTGATAACCTTGGAGGTTCACTGAACCTGACTTCATACATGACTATCTTGTAACATTAAAAATAATAAAATCTCTTACTGTGACCTCTTGATCATACATCATGGAACAACTTGTATCGTGAAGAGCTAGTTTGTTCCTTTCAGATTTTAGAGACTTGGAAAAGGAATGAAACATGTTATTGATGAGAACACATTCTTATTTCAGTTGGAATTCAAATTTGGGCTCAAGACTAACTTGAACCCGTTACTTCATACATGACTATTACCTTGTAACATTAGAATCAATACACACTCTTGAAGAATCTCTGACTTGAATGGCACTCTAAGAAGGATATTCACTCATGGATACAACTTGACATCGTGAAGAGGGATAACACATGTTCCTTTAAGACTTGTTAGAGACTTGGACAAGGATTGAAACATGTTATTGATGAGAACACATTCTTAAATTCAAAGATACTGGAACTTCAAATTTTGGCATCGAAGACTAGCATGTTCAGGTTATAACATATATTTTTACCTTGGATCAGGAATTAGACTCAAGACACACTCTTGAAGGATATCTCTACACTTAGAATACACTCTTTGAAGAAGGAATCGATTCATCATCATGGACTCAAACTGGAGATTTACTTGGAGAGTGATGAAACATGACTTGAAACTTGTTGACCAATTACTTTCAAAATCTCATTGGTATGTCCTAGACAAGAAAGACATCCTGAGAGTACTATCAACATCATGACTAGTACTTCAACAAGAAGCTAAACAACCATTTTCTAGACATACCTTGTGATTTCAATGGGATGGAGACTTCTTGGTATCAACAATCTACAGAGTTTTACAATTATATGAACATATGATATTCCCCTTGGATGGTTCAACTCATTCTATACTAGAGATCAAGACATTTTCTCATAGGGTTTGATAACTTGCAAAATGACCAATTGCTTTCACAAGTTCATTGGGCTTACCTTCAAAATGACTCCTACCTTCTAGATATCCTAGAGAAGGCATTTCATGCTACCTGATTTATAGCTAAAACATCATTGAATAATCCTTAAAGGCCTCCACCTTACGTTTCCCTATAGTTGTAGATTTGACTTTGTGATTTCTCTTGTAGATGAGATTGTCTTGGTATGACATTGTCTAAAAAAATGACCTTTTTTGTTGCACTGAGCACATATGTTCCTCCTTGATGAATAAACTTGTATCTTAATCTAGGGAAAACATATGCTCTCTCATAGACAGATTTAATGAATGATATAATCCTTCTCATGGGGCTTGACCCAACTTACCTCATTCTTAGCTTTGTCTGTGCATCTCTATTACCTCAATTAATCTATGGATCTTCATTGACAATTTTTTATTTTCCCTTGACTGTTTCTATAGGTGTAGGCTTGAATTCATCCTTCCTTTTGTAGATGCGACTATTTTTATGACAATGTATTTTAAAAATGACATGTTTTGTTGCACTTAAAACATACAACTCTAGATGTCTCCTTTATCCAATCTTGTTCAACATAGGCTCTTCAAGGCAGAATTTGGCTATGTGACCCTTCTCATGGAAATTGAAAAAAAAATTGTTCTTTTAAAATTTAGTCCTACAATCTCTCCATGGGTGTTCCTTTTATACTTTCCTTATGCAATCCCTAGCTCTATGTCCATAAATAAATGACATAAAAAGTCAAATTCCATGAAACTTACCATGAATCTCCTTGCATTTGATTTCTTAATGGTCTTCTTATGTCCTTGATGGGTTGACTTTTCCTTCAACTCTTTTTTCCTTGCTTGTTCAAGTTCCTCTCTTAGTGTCATTAATTTTGCATTTAGTTCACCACATTCTTCATCCTTAGCTATTTGATGGTTGTTTGGCATAGATCATGACTAGGTTCATGCTCTACATTCGCATTGATTTGCTTCATTTTTAAAAACCAAACCTGATCTGTCATTAGGGTGTCTTTTATATGTCATCAATCTATCTTTAACTTATTCTAGCTCATCCTTTGATGTCTTCAATTCTTACTCAATTTTTATATAGTAATTTCCTTTGACACTTATATCTTTTTACATCTTACTAAAAATTAATTCCACCTCTTTGAATTCTTTAAGATTATTTTCTTCCATGAGCATAATTTTATGCCTTTAGGTCTTTAAGCAAGGCTTGAGAAATTTCATACTTCTTCTCCAGCATTGAATCAACTTGGCCACCCATGCTTGTGCTTTGTGTATCTTTCTCTTAAGTTGTTAGACTTGGTACAAATAGAACCCAACTCTGATACTAATTATTAGAAATTCTAGGCACTAAGAGAGGGGTGAATCAGTGCTTATTAAAATTTTGTGCAAATTGAAAATGATTCCATCAACCAAGCATAAATATATTAATCATGAAGAAAATGAACATTCATCCATGAAAGAGAAAGAGAAACAAACACACATGTACACATGAGGAGGCGTGATTTAAGATGGGAAACCCAATAAGGGAGAACATCCAAAAAAATGAGAAATCAAAGCAATATAAAGGATAACTATCCATCAAGAATTACAATGATCTCACCAAGTAGTGACAATACACTCACCCTAAAGCTCTAACTTGAGTTTTGAAGCACCCACTTCAATTATATGTCAAGAACTGACTTGACTGTTATTTTTTAAGTACGTAATTTCTAGGAAGATCACTCCTAAATTGTTGAGCTACAACTCAGACTTTGAACATAGAATAATTTGATCACCTTCTTTACCTAGTTGCATACATAAACCTAATGTGATTTCTATTTCAGCTCAAATTTATTCTCCTCTCCTCTATTGATTCACCATGGTTTTGATGCATTCATAAACTTCTTCACTTTTCAAAAGCTAGCACTCAACACTACACTCTTTTAATAACGTTTACATACTAAAAATGAGCTTAAATAAACAAGCCTAACTCTAAACACGACTCTTTAATTTTCAAATATAAAGACTCTTCAACTAGCCCTCTTATTTCAACGTAAAAAGGAGATAAAGAGACTTCTCATAAAGTTTACTTTAGGAACATTATTATATCTGATCATCTTTAGTTTATTTTTCATACAAATCAACCCTATAATATTCCCTCTAACAATGTGATATGCTTCACATAAGTGATATTTTTCATCTAATTTGTAACTATCATCTTAACATGTCCTTTAACTTTAGAAAATTCTAGATTATCTTTTAGCACTTTTAACCTTGCACCAAGTGTCATATGCATGCAATCAGTTACTAATTTTTCTAAGAAGCTTCACTAACTCTCCACAAACTCCATTTATTGACATTTTCCATATGTTATTATTTTCAGTCACAATAAACAAGAAAAGTGCAAATATAGTTTATCAAAAATTGTACATGAAGTACACATACACACAGGAGCTCATATTAGGGTTATATTCAAAGTATTAGAGCTACAAGAATCCTTCATCAAATATAAATCCTTGGAGATCAAAAAATAATAATATAGAGGTCTAAGTTCTTTGTTACTTAAAAAAAATTCAACTCAGATTTATGATCTCAGGAAAACCAAGAAACTTCAAAACATAAATGAGTGAGGTTTCAACATCTACACATCTTGGGGAGAGTGACTTAGTGAAAATTTAATATCATAGCAGAGCACTTCAACTTCACTATAAGTCATGCAATTGATCAGTCTATTCTCTATCCTATTGAAATAAGGTTGTATTTTCAAGGATTCATGTACTCACACTTTTTTGTAATAGAGTTATGATGTTGGTTTATGAGCGCACATGAATTATGGTGACATTACTATGTATGTATTATGCTTCTCTGTTTTACAACAATTAATACAATGGATATTTGTGGTTTGATATTTTTTGTTGACATATTTGTGACCGATTCATGTAGGGTAAACCTAATCTTGATTCTTATATAAGTTATTATTGCATATGGTTATGATATATAACTTTGTATGGCTTATACTTGCATTGTTATTATGGATATGCAATATATCTATATATTTTTTTATCATGTTAACTCCTTGATGAGTCTTCCATAAAAGAGGGACTTGGTACCTTTGCATGCTTCAGGTGAGTGCTCAGTTTTAGCTGAGTGATGTGTAAGTGTGCCTTGGGATGTTTGGTAAAATAAAAGACTACATTTTGGTTCCGTTGTTGGGACATATTTAAAATTCATTTCAAGGATGTTGCATGATGAAGACGTATCAATTGACTTTGGCTAGCATTGAAGATTGGGTAGAAAATTTAGAGGAAGAGTTTTCTCACAGATTTAACACTGGACCTGAATTTGATGCATGTATGTGGGTTGAAAAAAATTTGTATCATGAGCTCTATGAGAGGTTTTCCAACTATTTTCCCACATAATTGTTTGAGTGGTTGGTAACTTATGCATCAAATAGAAATTAGAGGTTTTATAACAATTGTATGGACACAGGAAGATTACCAGGCTCTACATTATGTTGATTTGACTTGGACTCACGATGTAGATCATTGGTGGAGTGGTGTTTTACATAGTTACATGTTGGAATGTGTTTTTTCTAATTATTATTTTCTAGAAGTTGTTGAGTTCTAGTTCTTGCATGAACCAAAGGATATTATTTATGCGATAGCCCTTTAGCGGTTAAGATCTTGATTATAACTCTGAATTTGGAAGAACATCCTATAGCTATCTAAACCCCATCATGCGTAGGGGTAGGAGTAGACATGGTGAAGATAGAGGACCTAGTAGTAGAAAGACAAAGAGATGAAATGTGGCTTAATTTTAATGAAGCGTGTGAGCGGGACTTGGCAAATTAGTGTGAAATTGTGGAGAAAATGGTGTTGTGGAGAGAGATGGGTTGTGAAGGATTTGGAGTTCACGTGGAAGATGTGGAGATATAGCATATGGAACTCCCCCATTTGGGTAAGCATGGTAGAGAACCCTCTTCAATTTCAGATGAGAGCACGTCATATGAAATACTAAGAACCGCAGGCATGCATATGATCCTACCTGATGACTTGGCCCTTGTGCTTGGTATTCCAATTCCTGAGATAGTTATTCATAATCTATCTAATGTAGGTGTTTTGGTAATGACAGGAAGATTTCATTCTCACTTAAATTCAGAAGTTAATCAGATAACACATTCATCTATGGTAGTACAGACATCGTCTTTGTTATTTATGGGTCCATTCAGACGTACACTTTCTAGTGCGTCGTCAGTACAAAATGTGGGCACGTAGAATGTTGGTATTATATATAGGATTAGCACAAGTTCGTGGACCATGAGAGATAAATTTATCACAATAGTTGGGACATAAGTCAACACATCCTCTAGTTTGGTTCCCACCATAGGAGGAGGATCAGGAATATCAGGTGGTTTGGGATCTAGTGGTTTTAGTGGTTCTAAAGGAGGGAACACGGGAGGTAATAAAAAACTGGATCAAGTGGGCATGGTCCGCACCATCCCCAACAATTTTAATTTGAGATGTCCCTTTTCCTACCAAAGTATAGATGAATTGAATATGCAACTGAGCATGTGCATATGTGTGAGATACTATGGCATGCTAAGGGGATCAAAGCTAATGAGTGTAAGGAAAGTTAGATTTCTACTACTTTATAAGGGTATGCACATAGTTGGTATAGGAAATATGATCCGAACTAGACTTGTGTAAAATACATTGCGCTATGTGATTCTTTCTTAGTAGAGTTCCATATACCTGAATTTGAAAAAAAAAAAGTATCAGTGCACTAAAGGACATTAATTAGGGCATGGATGAGAGCATTAGGGAGTATGATGCCCACTTTAAAACTTTGTTATCAAATTTATCCTATGATATCTACCATATTCAACATACTCGATGGTTTGTTGGAGGTCTGATCACACCTTTCAGGAGGGCACTCTCACACAAGGCTTTTATAGATCTACGTAAGGCACTTGAGGCAGTTGGTAGTGTGGACACTAATTTTAACCCATTTCTTAAAGAATAGATTACAACTATGGAAAAACAGTTAGAAAAATTGTCAGCTAATTCAGCTCATGAGACATGCATTAGTATTTGGTGTATAGATTGCGAGGTAGAAGGACATACCAAGGATAGTTACCCTCATAAATCGGTGCATGCCATGATAGTGGATTGTGAAATATGTCATTTAGACCATGATTCAAGTAGGTGCCCCTTGTTACAGGGCGCGATAAGAAAGAATGTGTCTTTCTACTGTAATATTTGTAAGTCTACCACTCATGATACAAATAATTTTCAGTTGAGTATCAAAACCATACCATAATGAAGGGTGCTCTGATGGAGGTGGTAGAGGTAGAGGTTAACGTGGAGGATTCAAAGGCTGAGGTCATAGAGGTAGAAGAGGTGACTTCCCCCATAGAACATGTTATACATGCAGATCTCATGATCATTATAAGTGTGAATGCCCTCAAAACATTATTTTCTCCTAGTGTGGAAAGGGTCATAAGTTTTAGGAATTCTAGAATTTATATGAACATATGAGCAAGGAGCACAAGAAGGATAAGCTCATGAGGATGGTTAGAGTATAATGAATTATGGAATATCAGTGGATGCCAAAGGTAACTCCTGAACCTGATATGTTTCTTGTGTTAGTTAGTACACGTGTTAAGGCAACTTGTGCTAGGGAAGTTCCAAAGCAAAAGCTTGTTATTAAAAAATAGGAGGTATTGCATGCAAAGTATACAGACCCTACTGATCAGAAAGAATTTTATCAAGAAATTGTGGAGTTTATCAGAAATTTACAGGGTGAGATACAATGCTTGAAAGAGCATTTGCAGAAGCTAGAGCAGGAAAAAATAGTTGAGCTTCCCCATAAAGATGTTGATGACTTGAAGGAGATTTGTAAGCTACTACACCAAGAGAACATTATTCCTTTGTTAGGGTAATGGTTAAGGTAGAAGATAATTTTCACTGGAGTTGAGTGCTAAAGACAAATATTACATGCAAACTTACCTCCTCATAGCCCTGATTATGACATAGAGAACACTTTGAATTTTGTTGTTGATGGATGGATGTTGAGTAATATACTAATTGACACAGGTGCAGAAGTAAATGGACTCACTCTAGATGTATGGAATCAAATGGGGATACCACCATTACACCCATCTTCAAATGTGTTTTTTATGAGAAGTAGGAATAAATCCATGTCCATTGGAGTCTTAAAGGATGCTACTATTACTATACAACGGGCCAAGTTTACAAAGGACTTTGAGGTCTTAGCGCTTATAAAGGAAGGTAGTTTTCTAGCATTACTTGGGTGCCCCTAGTGTTATATGAATAATGTTGATCTGCACTTTAATAAAGGTTATATCAGTTTTGAGAACAAGGAAGAACAATTGATTATTACTTTGATAAATGGAAAATTTACACCCTATATAGAACCCTTGAGTGAAGAGGATTTAAATAGAATTTATGTGTGAACTATTAGAGATCCTGAAGTGCTTGAGTCATCAAAGGAAGGATTTATTCAATGGGATGATGCATAGTCTATAAGTGATACAACCAACATTACATGTGACAACTAGGTGCATGGGACTTATGAAATAGTTGGACGTGAGATGAAAAGTACAATAACATGTGTATTCATGCCGCAATGTATTAGGTGCTTAGGTAGTAACCAGGTACCCATGTACATTGGAAAAGGGAACCATGATGTTTTTTTATCCACTATGGAATCCCAGTGGATATATCAAGTGAAAATAAGGAATATTCTAATATATACCTTATGCGGGATAGCATCCCACTTGTGGATTATACACAAAGATAGTCTATTAGAGTGGCGAGAAGTGAGAATAACCTTCTCTGCTAGATTTCTTTGGAGTAATGCACCTACCAATACATGTGAATTTCATGGGAAGTATTATGCTTCACATCATTTTTAGAAGTGTGAGAGACTCTGGATAGAAGGGAAAGAGGCCTTACCACCTTCATTATGGGTTCATAAGTTCTACTTCACTTTGTGTGGTTGCGCATGTGCAAGGTATGTTTATGTAGATTTGAATAGAGCAACAGGAAATTGACAAGAACTGACTGCAAGTATAATTCAGACCTTTGATTATTTTTCTACTAAACCTCTGGTGAATGAGGTATTATAGATCATGAAGCATTTGATAATGGGAGATAGTGCAAAGGCTAAATATTTTATCCAAGAATTACTAGGAGAGTCATATATGGAGGTGTGTTTTAGAGAAGAAGTGACGGATGAGGAAAAGCTTGGGCGCGCCTGGTTAGAAAAAGAGAAAGGTAAATAGGTTTACATTATTGATGATGAGGAAGTGGATAATATAGATGTTGATCATATTGTGGGTACGGGTGAGGACTTAGACAGTGCAGATGAGAAAGCACATGCGTATCATGGGCCTATGAAAACAAAGAAGGTCAACATTGGGACAAACGTAGAACCTAAGGAGGACATCATTAGTGATTATTGGTCTAACTTAGAGGTTGTAAAGATAATTGAGTTATTGTGTGAGTTCCAGGACATATTTCCTAAAGGCTATCATGATTTGAAAGGGGTACATCACTCTTTTGGTGAAATGAGGATTAATGTAAAGGAATGTGTGCGACTGGTTAGGAAAAGGCCTTACAAGATGAATCCTAATCTATGCATCAAAGTTAAGGAAGAGATTGATAAGATGTTGAAATTTGGGATCATTAAGCCCATTGAGGAGTCACAGATGGTTATCCCTATGGTGATGAGTATAAAGAAGGATGGTCAGATAAGAATTTATGTGTATTATAGGTAGTTAAATGTTGCATGTGTCATAGATCCCTTTCCCACGCCTTTTATACAAGAAATCTTGGAAGGCATTGCAGGGCACGAGATCTAATTTTTCAATTATGGATTTTATGGATATCATCAAGTGGGCATAGTGAAATAAAACCAGGAAAATACAACTTTCACCACTGAATTGGGAACTTTCACATACATAGTCATGCCTTCTGGATTAAAGAACGTGCATGCACTCTTTTCATGCATTTTTGTCTAGGATTTTGAGGACTGTATACACAAGTTTTTACAGGTTTACTTGGATGATTGGACTGTATATGGGATGGTAAAAGATCATTATGATAACTTGAGACATATGTTTGAGAGGTGTAGGAAGTTAAGTATCTCCTTGAACATTAATAAATGTAACTTTTCCATGCCCTTTGGCACATTGTTGGGGCATATCATATGTAAGGAATGTCTATTGGTGGATCCAATCAAGGTTGCAATTATTTTGGGTTTAGAGAAACCTACCAATCAAAGAAAATTGTGTGGATTCTTGGGCCATACAGGTTATTGCAGAAAATTTCATTAAGGGATGTGATAGGATTGTTGCACCCTTAGATAATTTGTTAAAGAGTAAATGTAATTTTCATTAGAATGAAGCATAACATACAACGTTTGATACATTGAAGGAAAAAACTTACTTCTGCACCCATTCTACGCTTTCTTCCTTGGGATAAGCCATTTCATGTGCATGTTGATGCCTCTAACATGGCCATTGACACGGTATTGGTACATCCTAGTGATGGGATTATTGATCATCCCATTTTTTTTACAAGAAGAAAGTTGACCCTAGATGAACATAATTATATAACTATAAGAGGTGTGAGGCTTTATCCATGATTTACATGCTTCATAAGTTTAGACAATACTTGTTGGATACCAATTTTATATTCTATATAGATCACATGGCAAAAGAAGTACTTGGTGAACAAGCACATTTTTTAGGGTCACATTTGTCATTGGATTCTGTTAATTCAAGAATTTGACCTTTACACTAGTGGTAAAAACTAGGTAAGAGAAATTCTAGACTGGATCATTTATCAAGGATTAATTCAAGAGAGTATGTGTAGAGCATTGAGGATACAATGCTAGGTGCATAACTATTCATATTGAACCACACACACTCTCTCATTTAGAAGATATTTTTTGTATTTTTTATGTATTGGTGTGGTGCCTGAAGGGATGAAAGATTTTAGATAAGAAATAACTTTCCAATACATGTCATGCCTTACATGTTGATTAGTAGATATTTATACAAACTAGGTCGGGATGAAGTTTTGTGTAAGTGTGTACTTGAGCATGAAACACAAAGATATTATGGAGGAACCTCATGGTGTGATTTTTAGGTGGAAATTATGTTTGGGGATGTCCACCACGCATAAGATTTTATTAGTTAGCCTATGGTGGGGAAATAATATAAAAGGAACTGTAAAGAATATGCCAAGGTGTTGTGATCTTTTCCAGTGCATTAAGAGGCCTGGACATAGGGATGAAATTCCTTTGAGTCCTATTGCAAGTGTAGAACCTTTTAAAATGTGAAATTAAATTGGTGGGTCATATTTTCCCCACCCGCACACAGGAATGGTTCGATTTATTTTATAAATTGTAAAAATTATCTTACAAGGTGGGTGGAAGCAGTGCCCTATAAAGGATTACATAGCAGCTACAAACAACAAGGTTTCTTATGGGAGAATAATTAATCGGTAGGTATGGATTCCCATTGAGTTTGACAAGTGATAGGGGTACTCATTTCCTTAAAGAGACTATCAGGATATTATTGGTAGAATTTATGGTGGCACATCACAAAACAACACCCTATCACCCGCAAGCTAATGGAATTTCTGAAGCTTTCAACAAGATATTGGGACCATACATTGAATAATATTTTTTATGTTGGAAGAAAGGATTGGGATGATAAAATATCTTCTATACTTTGGGCATATATAACAACTTATAAAATGGTGAACAAAGCTACATCCTTTTAGCTGGTGTTTGGCAACAGAGGCTGTTTTACCAGTGGTAATTTATGTTACCCTTCTCTGTGTATTACATGCATAAGAGGTCTAGATGATGAAAAATCACTTGAAGAGTGCATTAAATAAACTGATGCAATTAGATGAAATGTGCACCATTTCTAGATAGATTCAAAAGACTGAAAAGGCCCAGAAGAAGGGCATGGCATGATAGGCATATTAAGGATACAAAAATTAGAGTTAGAAAGGTGGTTCCTCTTTATGATTCCAAGTTTTTATTGCCACCTTATAAAGTTTCCAAGTGCATTGGTTGGGACCGTACGTTGTGACTTATATAATTGATTTAGAAGCTTTCCAATTACATGCACTGGATGGAACACGGTTTTCCCCAGTTATTTCAACGGGAGTAGGATGAATCCCTACTATAAATAAGTATTCTTTGTATTTGTAATAAAGTAATATTACCACTAGAGTAGAATTTCCCTTTAATGCATTCCTTTTTGTGTGTTTTCCTTTCAACATTTCTATGGCTTTTTTTCAATTCAGTTCAGTGTTTTTTGTAATAAGCATGCTTGTCTGCCAGTTGTTTGATTACTATATATTGATTTCATCCACGGGAGGATAGCATATACTTTAAGTGTGGGGTGGATTTGAGAATAATTGACTAATGCCTTATTACAGATTGAATGGGTGTTGAAAAGTTACAGGATCTCAAGGTGAAGATTGATTTGTAGAAGAAAATTTTCAAGATCATTTCTTGAATTGAAGGACAATGTGTAAAAGAAGTGACGCTTAGTGTAAAATGAGGTAGGCTGCAGCATTGGAAACTACTTGGGGATGAGGCACATTAGATATTTACTATGATGCAAGTGAGAACATATAAGGAAATATGTTTCCAAAACTTAGGGGGGTGCATCAAAAGGTTATGACTAAGGTACGGAATAATTAGCACGTAAGGGACACAACCCCAACACTTAAAAGAGTAACGAGGCAGTTTTAATGCCACATATAATGGTAAGTTAAGGGGAAATATATGTGGGGGAATTTTAAAATGAGCCTATGAATTTGATAATTGAAATGTTATTGTTACCTTGCAATCCTTTAAAACTATTGAGCTGTGAAGTGTGAAGAAGAGTGACAAATTTTTTAGTGCGCAGAATGAAAATTTGACCAATAAAACTAGGTGAACTCATGGCATGTCAATGACAATTACTCTAAAAGTATGTTTTGAGTTGTCAGATGTGTGAGGAAGAAGGGTTCACCTAGGGTAGGGGTATTGTAGAGGTAAATTTTACAGCTATGGTTTCACAAAATCAAAAGGTTTGATTTGAATTTGAGGAATAAAAGTAAAGGGAGTGATAACGTTGAATTTTACAGAGTGTACTTACAAGTTGAAAAGATAAGTGGTGCCTAGGAGAGCCCTAGTTGTTGAAAAAGGAGGCCCAACGAACTGGAAAAAATAATGGTTGGTAGAGATGTAGTATCTAGAGGGGGTGATTGAAGGGAGAACATGGGCATAAAAGATAGCACAATGAAAAAATTAGTGATTTCAATCATAGGACCAATAAAACCAATAAGGAAATCATTGTAGCAAACCATTTGGAGGAAAAAACATGAGGAAAATAGATAAAAAATAGGGGTTTTTGATGATTCAGTGAAGAAACTGTTAGAGAGTGGTTGGGGTCCTGCAACTCTTTGAGTTGCCATATTCTTGAAAACCCGACCAGTTGTACTAGTGGTTGATATCATGTGTACATGAAGACTTTCTTCTAGTTTTCATGCAGGAGGATGTGGATTACCTCCAAACTAATTGAAAAGGCCACATGTTTGTGTAACTCAAGTTTTGAGATTACAGGTGACTTGTCTGATGATGAAGGAGTCGAGGTGACGACCGAAAGCATTTTCAATATAAAAAAGGTGTAAGAGCATTTAATGTTATGCACATTTCTGATCTAGCTATAAGAGTTGGTGTGAGGTTGGTAGGTTGTAAATTGGGTGCATTTAGTGAGATGGATGGAGGTAAATTAGTGCTAGCTACATATCACGCACAAAATGGCGACCCAAAACATACTATAACATTACAGATTATATTATAGAAAGCCTAATAATAGAGGCACAAACCCAGATTGATAAGGGTGACTAGATAACTAAGGGATCT
Source organism: Taxus chinensis (assembly GCA_019776745.2). NCBI lineage: Eukaryota > Viridiplantae > Streptophyta > Pinopsida > Cupressales > Taxaceae > Taxus > Taxus chinensis. The sequence goes on along the minus strand of CM034147.1, from coordinate 923,667,089 downwards.
ATCTTACTCCTGATAGTATTAAGTGAAATAGGTGTGATTTGATGGACCAAGGGGACAAAGTATGGGAATCTCTCATAGAGAACAAGTCACCAAAGAAAAACGTTTGCTAATTACACCTGCCCTGGTTCAATTTCAAACACCTACAAGGAGCGCTAGGAGAAATGGTTTAGAAGGATGCATGGGGCATTTTGAGGGAAAGTGGGCATATACCACGTGAGCTACTTACAATACTAAAATGGACAAGAAGAGTTCATGGTGTACCAATACTTTAGTATGGGGAGGGTTTTTATGAAGACGGGAGAAAAGAACCCTTTGTGTAAGTAATCATTTTCTTTCACCGCGCGTTATTTTAAAGATTCAATAAATAAATTGTACAATGCGTGGAAGGCTCTAGTTTGATTTCTGAAAAAGTAGGTGGATATATACATATTATGTGCAACAGTCATGTATAGCCAAAAAAAGGAGGCATATGTAGAGACGATGGAGACGGATAACATTGACATAACTCTTGAGACCTCTAGTCGTAAGAAAAATTGAGCCTATTGCTCATATATGTATATCTGAGGCCCCCATTTCAATAATGGGAAAGTGGTTTATAGGAGAGGGAATTATCTTTTTTTAGGTCCTCTAAAAGGGAATCAGACGGTAGGCACAAAGAAGTCACTGGAACAGATTCCCCCAGGGAGGAAGATCCAATACTTGAAGGATTACAAACTTTCTTGGAGAAAACAAGAAGAGGAACAAGAAGACAACGCTAGCCTAAATCATAGGAGAAGAGCGTTACGTAGAAGGCGTATGGGCACCAGATGTTGGTGTTTTCCCAATCACATCTAATAAGGATATCACCACACGTAACTTTGGTGAAGAATGTGGAGGAAGAAAGAAAGAAGTACATGAAGTATGTTCCTGTTAAGGATAGTGATGATAAGAAGTCTTCACATAGAAGCGTACAAGATGATATTTCCACATCTAGTCCTAGAGGCATGTGAGGATGAGGAGATAGGTGGTGAGAAAACCTATGTTCGATGAGTATGATCCTAGTACAAGCAATGCCGAGACCTGAAGGTGAGATCTCCACAAGTGGAGATACGAAGATAATAGAGAATGTTGCAAATAAAAATAGGGAACCTTAAAGGGGAAGAGGAAGTACAATAGGACGTGGGTACTAGAACACAGTAGCATAGAAATGAGCTCAATAATGAACCCCAGGGATATTATATGGTAAGAATGTAGAACCTTTGTTCTATCGATGAACAGACAAAAAATAATCTGTGATAGGTACTAAAGTACATTTTTAAGGGAACATCCATATGGATGGGAAATGCTAGACCCCCGAGATGGAAATTACACGCACTAAGAATAAGATATCATGGAGCATGAAAAATCACATGAAGGAGCTTGATTTTGATGTGTGTGAATAATTGTGTGCCTCTCGGGGGATGAAGAAGCCCCCACATTCACACCATGTAACTATCAAGCCCCACTTAGATGTCAGATGAACAAGTAATACTTTGACAAAGGTGTATGTAGAATTTGTGCATAGGAACATAGATAAAAATAGAAACTATTTGAACTTTGTTAGAGGATAGAAAGGATAAATATACAAAAATTAAGTTCCTAAAAGAGGAGAAAGAGAGAATCTGAGGTGAAGGTGTGAAAAGTTATTGAAATGGTAGAGAATATTGGGGGATTGAGATCTTGAAGGTTAGACCACAGTATGAGGAAAAAGGTAGTTGTAGAGTTTCCCTCTACTTTACATTATTTACAAACATTAGTTCATATGGTGTTGGATGAGGTTCCACTATGGATTCGGAAAATCAAAGGTTTACTGCAACACAAGAAGAAAAGGAAAAGGGAAACCATAACATGTAAAATTACTAGTTATGAGTCTTTAGTACAGACCTTGAATGAATAAATTACTTAGCCAGACTTGGCACTAAACATGTGCATAGATCCTAAAAACATAATCAAGACAAGGACTCTAATCGAGGAGGGTGATTTCCTCGAGACGATGAATAATGAGATGCATGGGAATGAGGAGAGGATGACCTTAGTAGCAAAGAAGCTCGATGTGCTCATAGCAGCCCGTGATCCTCATAAGGAGAGAATCAAAGAGATAAGGAAACTTATAGCACGGAGAATGGAAATAATGGATAAGATGGTCTCAAGTAAGGAAAACTTCCTTAGCATACTACATACTAAGGGCCATAATATGACTATAAATGAAATGGAAAAAATACTTGTAGAAATCCCTGATAAAACAAATAAGGCACTTGGTGCTTGGAACGAGTTGGAAGCAGAGATTAAAAGTGAGTATCCAAAGTTGATTCTTCCTTCAGAAGGATAAAGCACCAACACATTCTTTCATTCTTTATATATAGTTATTATTTTGTTCCTTTTTCTTTATTGATGGAGAGATAAGTTTTGGTTACCCATTTCTAGGGGCGGAAATTAAATTAGGGTGGGGTAATGTTGGGATGAAAAAAAATATGGCTAAGTATTAGAGGCACGGGAGAACAGGGCGTAGGAATTAGATGCGCACAAAATTTTAGCAGGAAAGGGGCGTACCGGGTAAAATCATGGTGATAAGACTTGGTTATTTTGCATAAGGCTAATTGAAGAAATGAAGTGAAGAGCACACAACAGTGAGAGTACTTAGAATTCACTTAAGGTTATTTTAGACAAAAGGAAGATCAAATGACATGCATAATTTTTATCTAATAATAGGATGTGAACTAGATTTATTTATTACATAATCTATTATTAGTGGGCTTACATACTTTTATATTTATCATGTAATGGCACATGGCTATTATTAGCATGTAGCCTATTTTGAGGATGCATGAGTAGTGAAGGGAAAGTCCCCACTACCTATAAATATGTATTAATTTTCACAGTTTAGTGTGTGTTAGTTTTATAACAGAGTTATGTTGTTGGTTTATGAAATGCACATGAATTATGGTGATATTACTATGTATGTACTTAGCTTCTGTGTTTTACAACAATTAATACAATTGATCTTAGTGGTTGTATATTGGCTTTTTTTTTGCCTCAAAATATTGGCTAAGTAAAGAAGAAGTTTGATGGGGGAAAAGTGCATAGAACAGGGGTTTTAAAAGGGTTTAGGAGAAGCCACGACATGTGCATAAGGCAGAACAAAGGATCTCATGACTTATCCATATTCGGCTCTCCAAGAAGCGCTTGAGGAAAAACATAAACTGACTAGGCGTGCTAAGTGGATAAGGTGCCAGCCTCACATCTTGGTGGTCAAGGAAAGAATATCCCATGTATGGAACATTCCTGAAATACATCATTATATAAAGTGGAGATCTCAGATCAGAAGAAGCATTCTCTATTGGAGGATCATATGGACACTTGGAAATTAATCTACTCCTAGAGGAAGGCATGGTAGTGGGTGCTAAACATATTTATATAGATGCTTTAGAGCAAGGAAGAAATGCCTAAATGGAGAGAGGTTGATGAGGGGAAGCTTCAAGATCATCACAGAGAAGATGAAAGGCGAAGCCCTGCATAAAAGAGTAGGAGGTTCTAAGGGCTGGTGTTACCATTAGAGGGTTGTAGGAATGACATAAAAACTAGAGAGATGGGTCTGTGAAAATTTATGTAATATGGGAAACATAGCTAGGGTCTTTAATACATGAGTCATGTCTGTCTTGATACATTTTGTCTGTTATGAACCTTTTGAATGTAATGTGGTTACTACAACTATGATCAATATAATTATATGTTCTAAATATATTATTCATAGGTGTAAACCCTGGTATATTTTCTTTATGTCATGACTCAAATATGCTTTATGTATTATGTTTTCTCTTATCTGAATGGGTGTATTGATATAATAACTCATCCTATGGCTTCAAAATTTATGCATGATCATTTAATTTTCTGCATTTATTTTTTTTATAAATGACATCATCTTCTCACAATGATCACAATAAAGGAGGAGCTCAATGCCCACACACGTGCCTCGGGTGAGTGCCCCAACGCCCATTGGGGATAGGCAAGTGCATATGGGATTAGAGTGTTGTTCTAAGGGCACATAAAAAATGACTACATCTTGGTTTCCATTTCCCAGGACCTCTTTTTTGAAGCTATTGTGAGAATGATGCTTGATGACATAGTGCTTGACCTTGGAAATTTTTGAAGCATGGTTTAAAATCACAGAGGATGAGTTTTCTCAAATATTTAGTACTAGACCTACGTTTTAATGCACGTAAATGGGTAGAAGAACACCTATATCATGAGTTATTATGAGACCTTCTTTTTGTCATTTTCTAGTAGAAACTATATGAATGGCTCTCAGCATATGCATCCAAATCAAGTTGGTACTATAGATATCATGTGTGGACCCAAGATGATTACCATAGGCTATAGGATGTGGATCTGACTTGGACATGTGTTGTTGATCACTGGTGGAGAAGAGTGTTGACTATTTATACACCTGGAATACGCCATTTATAGGTATTCTTGTCCATAGGTTGTTGAGTCTAAGTTCCTAAGGAAACCTAGAGGATAATTTTTTTCTAGTTATCCCATTAGCTATGAAGATATTCATCATTATGCTAAGTTTGGAGGCATTCCCTATGGCCGGATAAGCTTCTATGAGCATTGGGGAAATGAATTTAGGGTGGAGGAAGACGGCAGGCCTTTTAGCGGAAAAGGAGAGGGAAGAGATATGACTCAAGTATAGTGAAGCACATGAAAAGGGAGTTATCTAGATAGTGTGAGGTTTGTGGGAGTGATGGATCTATGGAGGCAGACATTATGGGAAGGAATTGAGGTTCACGCAGAGGATATGGAACCTGAGCAGTATGTGCTACCCCATCTTGGTAAGCGTGGGAGAGAAAACCCCTTCATCTTCTGATGAGAGTTCGTAGCATGGAGAAATTTGAACCATCGATGTGCATCTAAACCCACCTGGTGGACCAAACCCTTGACACTTAGTTTTCCAAATCAAGAAGCAAGTATTGTTGACCTAGTTGGTATCAGTGGAAGTGGCTGATCTGCACTTAGGAGGTATAACTTCTTGTTTGGGACATCTATGGCCACACAAATAATTTCTTGTGTTTAGAGGGATTTTTAGGACAAGTGCAAGTACACAAAGTTTTGGTATCGCATCTGAGAGTGGCGCAACAAAACACATCTGGTAGCAGAGAAATATTACAAACCGTTGATGCGTATTTTGATGGAACATTAGGAATTCTAGGCACAATCACTTCCAGGCCCATTACCAACTACAAGAGGAGGATCTGGTGGAATATGAGCTAGAGGACCTGGTTGAATCTGGAGGATCAAGATTGATAGGATGTGGTGGATATTTTGGATCTGGTGGTGGAGGAAATTCCAGAGGGAATAGAGGTTCTGGATCAAGAGGACAAGGACCTTAGCCACCTCTACAAGTATTTTTCAATATGTCCTTACATCTTCTAGATTAACAAGGGTGTTGAGGATTGCTACAGATCATGTGTACAATTGTGAACTACTATAGTGCAAAAAGGGGATCACTACCCTAGAGTGGAAGGTAAGTCATTTTACAATGACATTGTAGGGACATGTGCACATAGCTAGTACCAAAATTATGACCCCCCATCATACAATGGTAGATTACACCACACTGCAGAATGCCTTCTTAGCTGAATTCCATATCCTTGAGTTTGAGTAGAAGAGCATTAAGGCTTTGAAAGAAATCCAGAAGGGAAATGGAATAGAGTGTGTGGGAATATGATGCACATTTTAATACTCTCTTGTCAAAACTATCTTATGATATTCATCCTTCTCAGCATGCTTAGTGGTTTTTTCAAAGGGTTGATAACACCATTTAGGAGAGAGATTTTACACAAAACATTCACAGACCCGCATGAGGGCCTTGGAGGTTGCCCTGCATGCTGAGGGTTGTTGGAAGTATAGATACAGGTGTTATCCCCTTTCCTTGAGGCTCAAATTACTACAATGGCCAAGAATCTAGAAAAAATATCTGTAAACTTGGTGCACAAGACTCATAATGGTCTGTGCTGTACAAATTGTGAGATAGAGGGGCAAACAAAGGAAATTTTGTCCTCAAAGGTCAGTACGTGCCATGATGATGAAATATGATATTTTCCCATGGGGATCATGATGCAAGTATGTGTCCACTACTACAACACGTGATACATAAAAATGTGTCTTGTTATTGCAAGATATTGTACCTCTACGACCCATAAACACAAAGGATTGAAGGTTGATTGACCAAATACATGATGCCATTAACATTTGTGTGCACCAGAAAATCCTCACAAGTAGTTCCAAGGATGATGATCTCCATTATGAAGGGCACGCAGATGGAGGGGCACATGGAAGAGGTTTCTACAAAGGATTTCATGGTCATGGTAGCCATGGAGGAAGAAATAGGTTTCTTGCAATGAAACCTCACTATAACTATGGATCTACAAAGAATTATAAGCATGAGTGTCCTGATCTTCTATAATGCTCATGGTGCGGAAAGAAGCACAAGTATGAGGAGTGCCTGAAGTTATTTCAGAAACATGAGCCAACAACACTGGAAAGACAAAGGTGTTGGGGATGGGTAAGCATGAGGAAGGCTGATTCATAATGGATGCCAAGAGTGGAACGTGAGTCAAGACTAGAAACATGTACTAAGATACGATGCGAGTAGAGGCTGTGGCACGCCAGGGAGATACCAAGGACAAAGAACACTAGTTACAAGGGAATAAGTGATACATGGAAAGTATCTAGACCCTACTCATCAGAAGGATATGTATCAAGAAACCATGGATGTGACTCAGAGTCTACAAGGAGAGATCCAGTGTCTAAAGGAATAGTTAAGGTAGTTAGAGAAAAGGAATGATTTTTAGGCTTCGCAGAAGAATTTTGGATGAGGTTAGGGAAGTATGCAAGATGTTAAGGTAAGAGATATATCATCCCCCTACTAGGAGAATGGTTATAGAAGAATGTACCAATGCACTGGAGGAGAGCATGAGAGGCAGGGTTCTACATGCCAACCTTCCTCCCTATAGCCTTGACAATGAAAAAGAGATAACTTTGAATGTTGTTGTAAATGGATGGCTTTTGATCAATATGGGCATGGAATTCAATGTTCTTACCTTGGATGCATGGCATCAAATGGGAAAGGCCCCCCATTACATCCATCTTAGAATGTTTTGTATATGGCTAACAATACAAATGTTATGCCTATTGGTGTCTTGAAGGATGATGTTATCATTATTCAAGGGGCAAAGCTCACTGGGTATTTCGAAGTCTTCACGACATCTGAGGAAGACAACTTCCTAGCTTTACTTGGGCACCCTTGGTGTTAAAAAAAATAATGTTGAGCTAAGGTTCAATAAGGGATACATAATTTTTGAAAACAAGGAAGAGTGGGGTTATCATCCCCTTAACTGATGAGAAATCAATATCATATATTGAGCCCTTGGGAGAAGAAGTTCTCGATAGGATCTACGTGTGCTACATTAGGGACCCTGAGGTGATTCACTCTATAGAGGGAGTTATCTAGTTTGAAGATGCTCAGTCCATGGAGTGATATAACTAGTGTGGCATGTGAAAATTGGGGCACACAGGACTTATGATTTAACTGGGTGATAACTAAGAGGATATATGATAAGCGTAAAAAAAGGCATGCTCAGTCAAGTGTCTGGGAGGGAAGAAGTTACCAAGTTACTTTGGAGGAGCCAACCCATAATTGATTTCTTGCAGAAAATGGATTCTCAATGGAAAAAATGAGATCAAAAGAAGAGGAATGCTCAACTATAACTTTCTTAGGAAAGAAACGCGTTGGTGGGAAACACATCGTGATATCCTTCTAGAGTGGTATGAGGTGAGAGTTTGTATTCTCTCTTAGGTTCTCTAGAAGCAATGCGACCACTATTATACAAGACTACCATGCAAAAAAAACCTCCCTTAATTCACATCGAAGCATGTGAGAAGGCTTGAATGGAATGTGTGGAAGCTTTTCCACCTTCTTTATGGGTACATAATTTTGTATTCACTCAGATATGTGTTGTCACATGTAGAATTGGTAGGAGTTAGTGGATGATCTCATTCAAGCTTTCGAGTATCGGAGTATAAAGAAATTGGTGGATAAGGTGTTGCAAGTTTGTCAAGCACCTTACAATGAGAGATAGTTCTATGGCAGAGGATAGAATACTGGAGTTATTAGGTGAACCTAGTTTGGAGATGTGCTTTGAGGAGGAAGAATCAAAGGATATACATCTTGAGCATGTGTGCATGGAAAAAAGAAAAATGAAAGATGGTATACATAATAGATGGTGAAGAGATGGAGATTTAATATGCTAACTATACTAAAGGTACGTGTAAAGTCATAGATAGTGTTGATTAGTGAGCACACACGCTTACTATGAGCCCTTGAAAACAAAGAAGGTTAACATTGATTCAAAGGTAGAACCTAAGGAAGCTATCATTGGGGATTATTGGTCAGAGAAAGAGGTTTCTAAGATCATTGAACTTTTACGCAAGTTTCGGGACTTGTTCCTACATGGCTACCATGAAATTAAAGGCATTCACAACTCTTTAGGGGAAATGAGGATCAAGTTGAATGGAATGTACGTGCCTGATCCAAAAGAGGCCATATCAGATGAATCCAAATTTACATATACAGGTCAAGGAAGAGATAGACAAGATGATCGCTTCAAGCATCATTAAAGCTATGGAGGAATTAGAATGGGTAAGTCCAATGGTCATAAGCATTAAGAAGGATGGAAGGATAAGGATATGTGTTGATTAAAGGGACCTGAATGCAATGTGTGTCATTGACTATTTTCCAACCCCCTTCATTGAATAAATTCTAGAAGGATTAGCCGAGCTCGATGTTTATTCCTTCATGGATGGGTTCTCAGGGTATCACCAAGTTAGGATTGCAAAGGAAGACCAGAAGAAGATGACTTTCACCACTTAATGGGGAAGATTTTTCCTACATGTTCATGCCTTTTGGATTTAGGAATGCACCTTCCATGTTCTCGCGCATTGTGGTACAAGAATTTTAGGACTTCATTCATAAGTTTTTTGCAAGTATACCTAGATGATTGGACTGTGTATGGACTAGTAAAAAGATCATTGTGACAATTTGAGGCTGATGTTTGAGAAATGTTGGAAATTGAGGATAGCCCTCAACATTAATAAGTGTGTTTTTTTCTACTCTATTTGGAACCTTGTTGGGGCATATTATATGTAAGAAAAGTTTTCTTGTGGATCCCACCAAATTTGCAGTTATTATGGGATTGGGGGAGCCCACAAATCAGATGGTAGTGCGTAGATTCCTTGGACATATGGGATACTACTGGAAATTTATTAAGGGATATGCCAAGATCTCTACGCCATTGGAAAAAATTTCTAAAAAAAAAGAGTGTCTTTCACTGGGGAAAGGCACAACATATGTCATTTGACACTTTGAAGGATAGGCTTGTCACTACGCCCATATTACGCTTTCCTTCTTGGGATAAGCCTTTCCATGTGCATGTTGATGCCCTTAGGGACAGCCATTGGAGCAATACTAACACAACCTGGTAAGGGGATTTTTGATCACCCCCTTTGTTTTGCAATTATAAAGTTGACACTAGCATAATAGAATTACACAAATACTGAGCGTGAGGCTATGTCAATGATCTACGTGCTACATAATTATAGGTAGTATTTTTTGGAAATACCATTCATATTCTACACGGACCACGTGGCGTTTAAGTACTTAGTGAGCAAGCTTGTTTTTGCAAGGGAACATATGCCGTTGGGTAATTTTTATTTCAAGAATTTGAGTTTTCAGTTGTGGTAAAACCAGGAAAGAGTAATTTAGGATACTTGATCATTTATCAAGAATTGACTCAAGGGAGTACATGTAGAGCTTTAAGGATACCATGCCATATGCGTAATTGTTTAGGTTACGATGTGTTCCCTCTGACTACATTATTTCTTAAAATGAGTGTTGTGCCAGAAGCAATGAAGGATTTAAAGAGAAAGCAGTTGGCTATATGCGTCGTGCCCTACATGTTGATTAGTGGAGACTTATATAAGTTAGGCTAAGATGAGGTTTTTTTGTTGATGCATATTAGAACATGAGCGAGTTGCAATTATGGAAGAAGTACATGGTGGGGTTGTAGGAGGACACTATGCAAGAAATGCAACCGCGTGGAAGATTCTACTTGTAGGTATTTGGTGGGAGAGTATCTACCAGGATTATATTAAGTTTTGCAAGGCTTGTGACCATTACCAACACCTTGGAAAACTTGGAAGGAGGGATGATATTCCCTTAAGACCAATAGCCAATGCATAACCATTTGAAAAATGGGCAATTGACTTTGTAGGACCTATTTCACCTACCGCGTGAAGGATAGGATCATGTTGTATCATCACTTGCACAAATTACTTAACAAGATAGGCAGAGGAAACACTTACAAGGTACTGCACAGTAACGACAACTACTAGATTCTTATGGGAGAACACAATCAATATGTATGGATTTCCTTTAATCCTGACTAGTGACAGGGGCACACATTTTCTGAATGAAACAGTCAGGATTTTGGTTGGCAGATTTCATGGTGGCCCATCATAAGACTACCCCATATCACCCATAAGCTAATGTATCTGCCGAGGCATTTAAAAAAATCCTAAGTCACACTTTGACAAAATTTTGTGATGTGGGAAGACAAGTTTGGGATGACAAGGTATCAGTCGTTCTATTGGCATATAGAACAACCTATAAGAGATTAAATAAGGCCACACCTGTTTCAATTGGTGTTTGGCATGGAGGTTGATTTACAAGTTGAATTTATGCTACCATCACTATGTATAACGCATGTAGGAGGATTGGCTGATGAACAATTGCTTGAAGATAGGATTGATAAATTAATGTAGCTAGACAAAATGCAATCATTATCTAGATGGATTCAAAAGATAGAGAAGGCAAGACAAAAATCATGGCATGATCGTCATATAAAAAACAAACAATTTGAGGTTGGGCAGATGGTTTTGTTATATGACTCTAAATTTTTGCGCCATCCTGGGAAGTTTAAATTCCATACGTTGGGACCATACATCATATAGTACATCCTTGATTAAGGTGCTTTCCAGTTACAAGCACTAGATGGGATGAGACTACCAGGCCATTTTTATGGGAGTAGGTTGAAGCCCTACTATAAATAATTCTTCCTTATGTTTGTAAATAAGGTAGTTTTTCCAATTAGCCTAGGATTTCTTGTAATACATTTTATTTTCCTTGTGTTTCCCTTTCTTGTTGCTTGTTCCTTTCTATTGTGTTGTTTTTTGCACACCTTATGCACTGGTAACCGCATTACTTTCAAGGGTTATGCATCTTTTTTAGTGTTGGGTGGAGTAGAATGAAGTGAAATAGAGGCTGGAAGTGAAATTTTTGTTTTAATGGCCTAGGTTAAAAGCTCAAAAGCACGTAAGGTAGGAGAGTGCACATGGAAAAATGTAGACAAGAAATTTTGGTGTTAGGATAAGGATTTACAAATACCACATACAAGGGATAAGAAGCACATGAACAACATGAGGTAGACGAGGGTAAAAATTAGGTCAAGGGTAGAATAAGTGCCTTTGGTGCTGCAAGCGTGCGTAAGAGTCTTCGGTCATTAAGTATTTTTGTGCGCCAGAAGCTTGTAAAGTTTTTTATGTAGAATTGGGTGCATGGGGCAAGAGTGGTTAAGATCAGATTTAGTGGAAAAATATACATTTAATGCTAAGTAATTATGTACGTGGAATAAGATTTATTGCGGGAAAGAAGGAAAAAATCTATAAGTAAAGGGTCGAGGCACACTCATTATTTACCTTGCTATTACGATGATTAAAGAAGCTCTTGTGAACTAGGGCATTTATGAAGAAAGATTTGTATGAAGTAGGAATCCTGAAAAAATATAAGTGCGTGACTAAGTGTGACTCTACGAACCAGAGTGGAAGGAGTACACGGGTGTAGGGAAGAAGGTTTCATTACAGTACATCGTCTTGTGGAAGGTTTTTCTAGGTTAGGGTTTTACAGCTAGGGCATGAGAGTAGAAGGATTATTTCATAAAGTTAAACCACAAATTTGAGCATATTGAGGAAGAGGAGCAAGGAAGATTTTTTTCTAACCTGACAAAAAGATGGCATCAAAGAAGGAAACTGTTTCACCTAAGAAGGAAAAGAGTAAAGGAAAACAAACTGCCACCACCAGTTTCAATGAGGAGTGGTATGCAGAGATGTAATACCCATATGGAGTGTTACTTGGGAAATAAGTGGGTATCCCATGTGAGGAAGATGGCCATGAGCGACTAAAACAATCACACAAGTACCAAAGAGATGGAAATGGCGTTATAGATGGTTCATTCCAATAAATAAGAGGACACCAAAAGGGACTGCTAATCTTCAACGTGATGAGGTGAAGGTAAAATTGGAGAAGGCCAGGTTGTCTGCAACTTTATGAGTTTCCCTAATGTTGGCAATCCCGAGTGGCTATACCAATGGTTGATGTCATGGATGCACGAAGACCACTTATAATTTACAGGCTATATAATGTGCATATATCCCCAACTTATCTCTAAGTTTACCAACCTGATCTGTAAAGGATATTTGTTAGATGATGACATAGAGTGATAAAGAGGTATATTAAGAAGACCGATGGAAGAGTTTGACTATAAGAAGGGGTCTCACTACTTCGACATCCCTGATATCTCTGACCTAGTGATGAGGATGGCCATACACCTAGTAACCAAGCTTGAATGGTCAAGAGAGGTGGACATAGGTAAACAAGGCACGGTTGAATTTGTGTCAAAAAATTTAAGAAGGAACCACCTATAACGTATCTGCCTATATAGGAGAAGAGGTCATCAGTGCCGTGTTAAGAAGGAGATAAGATTATGTTTGGAAATTTTCTTCTCACCATCGTCTTCTCAGAAATTAGAGTGGCTGATGGGCCCAAATAAGTTTGTATGGGAGTATCCATATGAAGACCCCTTCCCTATGAAGAGGTTTTAAAAATACACATGCGACACCATGACAACCACCCACAAGGCGCACGCTTAGAGAAATGGTACAAGTGAATGTGCGAGACATTCAGAGATTTGAGTGGAGGATACCTAAATAGTTTCCAAAACTAGTAGATGGAGAAAATGATTTCATTGTCTATAAGCACTTTTGCATTGACAGGTTCAATATGTCATATGGGACCAAGAGTGCATGGTGTAAATTACTCTTCTCTTTCACTGCATAGTATTTCCAAGCAGGGGTCAACCACTTCAAAGAAGCTAAAATACTAAGGTTCAATCTTAGTGAGGTGTACCAGGACCACCACAACTTACAGAGAAATCTAGTATACCCTAAGAGTCACACTTATGTGGAGAAGTATGTCTCCCATGAGGTGTGCATGACAAAACCCATGACACTACCAATTGCTGGAAGAACCGCAACAAGAGTATACTTGTGCATTAGTCCCAAGTATGAAAAGGTTGCTTACTTGGAGAATGATGTCTCCATCCTAGAGGATCCCACTGGTAGAAATAATGTCATGCCAAGGAAAATGGAGAGGGAAGAGGCGTCAGAGAAGAAAGCACCAACTGTGCAGATAACACATTCTATGGGTGTGTTGGAGGAAGGCTCCAAGTCAAGCACATATGCACGTAGGAAAAAGGCTCCCATCAAGGAGAAGGAAAAGACACCTATGGAAGAGGTGTCAGAGCAAGAAGAGTCACCTAAGAAGGAATCACCTACTGGAGAGGAATAAAATGAAGAATCCCTAATTAAGAAGAAGCAAAAGATATCAAAGAAGGAAGACTCTGGAAGAGGAAAGAGAGCTTGGAGGCATATAGGGGAGAAAGAGATGACGGTGAGGATGAAAAAGTTCAGGATCATCCCATGTGTACAATATACAAAACTTAGAGGAAGAAATAAGTGAGGAAAATGGTGGACAAGAGGATGGAGCTCAAGGAAAAGTGGAGAGTGAAGAATTAAATACTAAGGATCAGAGGACCCCTAACCTCACCAAGGATCAGATAGAAGAGGCCACAGAAAAAGAAGTAATGAGCATAATAGAGAAGTTAGTAGAGAAGGAAGTGGAGCAAAGTGCAATGATGAGATACTCAAGGAGATAGAAGAAGAGAGTGTAGGAAAGGAGTATGGAAGCATGGGTAGAGATCCTAGCTTAGCAATGAGATTTCCAAAGGCAATGAGCACACGGGAGGAAAAGGTGTGATAGTGGCGCAAGGGAAAGGGATGAGCTACATCAACGACCCGAATAAGGTATTACATGCATGTTTCTAAAGTATTTTTCTTACATGGACCAAATAATTTCATGGTCTTTATTCAGAGGAAGAGGGTGCGTACTCCCTGAACAAGATAAAATGTCTATCTTGGGTGTTTGAGTCCCATATCAATGAACCTGAGTTCTGAAGTAAGCCAAGGGGTACTAATGAAGGTACCAAAGAACAAAAGAATAAATCCACTGGTAAATTTTCAACAACTATCAGATGATTAGGTATGTAATGCACTCAACAAGGTGTCGATTGAGGTAGAGGAAAGAATCTTCGAGAGGAATGACAAGGTGAGATTCCTAGAAGGATAATTGGACAAGAAAAAATGAGGAGCTCATTGAAAAGAGTAAGGATCTGAAGCAGGACGAGATGATCAGTGCACAGTTAAGGAGTGAGATGAGGGATGTAAAAGGAAAAGGTGCATGTAAGGTATATAAGAAAATTGAAATGATTATAGATACTATTGTCTTGAAGCATCCAGATCTGAACTCATCCTAAACAAAAATATGAGTTGACCTTGCAATGCCTGGAATATTTGACTTGCATATCCTTATGATGGAAAGGAAGCCCACTCACCTTAGAGTTTAGCAGAAGAGGCACTGACACACCAAGGAGAAAGAGGAAAAGTAGAAGGTTGTGGATATAATCACTCGATACACTAAGATCCTTGCCACTTTAAAGGCCACCATGTAGATAGAATAAAGATGCTTATGAAAATTGTGTTGATAGGGATAGACTAGCAAACATTCTAGTTGCTACACATAAGGCAGAATCTCAAGGAGTTTTAGGAGAAAAATAAGGGTAACAGGGCAGATCTGGGATAAAATTCTAGCTGAGGTAGAGAAGAATTACAGAAGCCATTGAGACCTTATGGGGCTTGATCAAGACTCAGCTTAAGGAATTATATCCCCAAATCACCCGCATGATGGATGCATGCTAGACGGCCTTAGAAAACAGTTGGAAGACATTGTGAGTATGCTAAATGTTAAGGATGATGAACTAAGTTTTTATGAGGTAAGCGCTCTAGTAGGTGACCTCTGTCAACAAGCACAGGGTGAAATGGATGCACTTGGAAAATATTGAGGTAGATATAAGGAAGGATTTTCCACTCATCCTTCAGTCAATAAACAAATTCTTCTTGCATTCCTCCATTCTTTATTTCTTCCATTTCTTCATTCCTCATTCCTTCATTCCTTATTCCAACCTAATTCAAAATTCTACCATTCTTTATTCTTTGGGGAGAGGATGTTTTTGAGGAAAAATAAAAAGCTTAGTGTGGGGTGATGTTGGGCCTTAAAACATTAGCTAAGTACCAAAGGGTGCAGATGCGCATGCATGAGGACAAGTAAATAAGAAGGGCACATGCAGGGAAAAGTGTATGCAGGAAAGGGGTTTTAGAAGGGTTTAGTAGAAACCACAGAATGTGCGCACAGGAAAGAAAAAAGGATCTCAAGACTTAGCCATACTCAGCTCTCCAAGAATCAATTGAGGAAAAACATGACCCGACTAGGTGTGCTTGAGTGGATAAGGTGCCAGTCTAGACAACTTGGTGGTTAAGGAAAGAATATCCCACATATAGAACATTCCTGAAAGACATCATTGAAAAAAGTGGAGATCTCAGATCAGAAGAAGCATGCTCCATTGGATGACCACATGGAAACTTGGCAAGCAATCAAATCTTAGAGGAAGGCATGGTAGTGGATGCTAAATCTATATATAGATATGCTCTAGAGTGAGGAAGACACATACCTGAATGGAGAGAGTTCAATGAGGGGAATATCTTCAAGATCATCAAAGAGAGGATGAAAGCCGAAGCCCTTGCAGAAAAAAGTAGGAGGTTATAAGGCATGGGGTTACCATTAGATAGCTATAGGAATGATATCATATCTAGAGGGATGGGTTCTATGAATAGTTTATGTAATATGGGAAGCATAGCTAGGGTCTCTAATACATGATTCATGTATGTCTTGACTCAATTTGGTTTGTTATGACCCTTTTGAATGTAATGTGGTTACTAGAACTCTGATCAATAGAAATATATGTTCTAAACATATTATTCATGGGTGGAAACCCTAGTGTCTTTTATTTATGTCATGACTCAAATCTACTCTCTCTATGATGTCTCTCTTATCTAAATGGGTATATT
Organism: Taxus chinensis; assembly: GCA_019776745.2. Lineage (NCBI taxonomy): Eukaryota > Viridiplantae > Streptophyta > Pinopsida > Cupressales > Taxaceae > Taxus > Taxus chinensis. Next base: position 923,650,658 of record CM034147.1, on the reverse strand, counting down.
GAAATACTAACGCATCCTATGCCTTCAAAATGTATGCATGATCATTTAATTTTCTGCATTTAATCTATTATCAATGGCATCATCTTCTCACAATGCCCACATAAAGGAGGGGGTCAATGCCTATGCATACCTCGAGTGAGTGCCAAACGCCCGTTGGGTGATAGCCAGTGCACATGGGATTAGAGTGTTGTTCTAAGGTCACATAAAAATGACTACATTTTATGACATATCTGTGACTAATTCTTGTGAGGTAATCGTAATCTTCATTCTTGTATAAGTTATTCTTGCATATGGTTGGGATCTATAATTTTTTATGGCTTATACTTGCATTGTTATTATGGATCTAGAATGTGTGTGTGTGTGTGTGTGTGTGTGTGTTTATCATGCTAACTCCTTGACAAATATTCCATAAAATAGGAATCTGGTACCTTTGTGTGCTTTGGGTGAGTGCTCAGTTCTGGTTGAGTGATCTACTAGCGCACCTTGGGCTGTTTGGTAAAATAAAATACTACACTCACCACATAACTCCCTTATTTGACCACGCACCTGGATCCTGATTTCATACCATGACATCATGATTAGACATAAATTGACACCTCATGGAACCATCTAGACACCTTTGGGACACTTCGACATCAATGTACAACATGACATCAATGACAACCTTATGAAACATTTCCCAATAGCAAACAGCCTAATGAGGTATGTTGTCTAATTAATTCTTTTTATGGACTTAAACAAGCACCTAGGACATGGTACATTAAAATATATGATCACCTATTATAGCATGGATTCACCTATATCCCTTAAGATTCAAACTTTTATTTAAGAAGGTAGGCACATAGATTGGCATTATTTTTTTGTATGTGGATGATCTTGTGATCATAGGGATATCAAACAATCTCGTCAAAGATGTAATGACTGGTATGAAGAAATCCTTTGACATGATAGATTAAGGGCTACTTCATTACTTCCTTAGCTTAGAAATATAGTATAAGAAGATTCAAATTTTAATCTCGCAGATGAAATATGCCAAGACAGTCCTAAAAAATTATGGAATGTTTGATTGTAAAACTATGTCCACTCCAATGGAGAAAGGTTTTAAAACTTTCTAGATTCCATGATTCACCTCAACTAAATGCTACTCATTACAGGCATATTTTTAGGAGTCTCATTTACTTGACTTATACTAGACCAGACTTATGCTTTGTTTTTATCTGTCTTTCTAGATTCATACAGGAGCCAAAGAAAATTTCATTGGCTAGCTACAAAGCATGTTTTGATATATGTCTAAGGTACAGTTGATCATCATCTAGAATATGGGTGGAACTCTCAGTTCTTCTTACAGGGATATATTGACTCAAACTATGTTGGATCTATTGATGACAAGAAATCAACTTTAGGATATGTTTTTCATCTTGGATCAGGACATATCTCATGGATTAGTAAGAATTAAACTAGTTTTTCTCTCTTCCAATGAGGCCAATTATTGCACTGCACTAGGAGGTGTGTGTAAATAAATTTTGTTATAGGTAATGTAATGGAAATTATGGGTGGTCAAAAGATATCTAATTCTCCCTAAAACATTACGGTATAGAAGATCCTATCATGCACTTTCCTACAGTATGTAGATTGTGTAAAGTGGAGATCAAATGTGAAATTATAGCTCAACTGGTAAAATTACACACAGGTCCTAGATGACATGGAATCACGTAAAATCATAAAGTGGACCAATCAACTTGCGAAAAGTGGAAAAATGATGCAAAAAATGGTTTTTTTGGGGTTTTATTTACTCCTTCGATTTTTGATGCTCATGTTTGGACAAATGGACCCCATTATTAGCTGGATGGGGAGCTTCATCCATAGGTTCGACACTAATTTTTTAAAAAAATATGCTTTTTGTCTAAATCCTAAATAGGCTATTTCAAATTCACAGCGATAAATAAAGTAATAAAGTACATGAAGTGACACAATTAATAAGCAAGATGAATGAAACCCTAAGTGTAATGAATAGTTAGAATACTTACGTGATTTCGTAATTAATCCTAGACTGTGTGAAGATGAAGAACTAGTAAAACTAACACATAGGTGGTCATAACTGAACCAAGAATAATACAAAAGTGCAGAGGAAGGCTAGACTAGGGTTCTTAGGGAAGTACTATGGTTCCTGGGCTCTAGGATCCTTTTCTAGGTGCCAGAGTCTTTGCAGATGCTCAGAAAATGATCTTCACAGGATCGTTGAGTTATCGTAATACTTTGATGTATTTCGTTATAATGTCGTATAGTGATCGTCAATGTTGTTGATAACCTATAATAAATATATGACCTGTGAAACCCCAAAACATATCAAATCCTAAAAAATAAAATAATGTAAAATGGGGGTTGGGCTGTCCTTATCTGTCAATAAATTGATCTTACGAATGAGTTTTACACTACATCTCAGACCCAATTTAGTTATTTTTATGTGTGTGTCTAAATCGTACCCTAGGTGGATCTTGTGTGTGTCATTCTTGATAGCAAATGAGTAGCTAGATGTAGAAAATATAAATAGATGTGTGTATGGAAAAATGAACTTCCCCTCTTATTCATGTATGTAGAATAACCAAACCCTTTTCCCTTGAGTGAAGCTAGATGGGTTCTTTAATGCTCTTTAGATGCCTTTGGATGCAACCTTAGGTGATCATAGTAGATTCTTAAAGCTTGGTCTTTTAATTTGATCCCATAACATTGTATTTATATGATTCCCTTGATTGAATTTTGTAATTGGTCACTAAAATTCTGACCCCTAAGAGATAAGGATTCCTAATAGCTAGAAAGGACCCAAAAGGAGTGAGTATGATATAAATATTTCTAGGGTTCCTAGAGGGGATGAAGGCACTGGCATCCTGGCTAGGCGTTGGTGTCCAAAGCTAAAAAAGGTGAAGTATCAAAAGTCAGACTAGGAAGTAGGGTGTGTTGGGCCAAGAAGGAGATCAAAAAGGAACCTAAGAATCCAAATATAGTGAACAGTTAATAAGTTTCTCCCTTAGGAATCATAGGAATGTAATGCACGTTATTAGGACCTAGAAATTCACCTAAGTGTGAGATTTAGTGTCTACATTTCCTCCCACTTTTTTTTTTTTAGATAAATCTTGGTAAGATAAAGTAGATAACAGATGCATACCTCGTAACTATGTAGATCAATGATGAAAGTGTGCCGAGAGATAAGAAAAAGTGTGGACTGATAAAAAGTGAAGCATGAAAGCTAGAGAAGAGGAAGTAAAAAGTGATGATGACCCTAGGGGTGAATGCGTATGTGTAGATGTCACATTGTACCTGGTTTTGATATCATGCTTGAAGTGCAATTGATGTGACTACCGATTCCCATAAGGATGGACATGCGAAAGAGGAGAATGAATAAGTAGTCAAATATGTGTATATAGAAAATTTTCAATCCAAATGTATGAAATGCATGTAAAAGGTGTGAAAAATGCTAAAAAAATAGAAAAAGGAACATGTGCACCTGATCCATGATGAGTGAAAGAGATAGAAATGATCCTAAAGATGTTGTAGAAGAACAAGTTTTTGGGGTGATCTCACACCAAGTGTGAGTTTCTAGGGCGGTATCATGCCATGTCAAAAGTAGTGTAGGGGAAAATGTCTAGTGTCATTCTCCATCCTTTAACTGCTTCCTAAAATGTATACACCAATGGAGATGGTGTGATATTTTCTTGCTCAAGTTTTATCCATTTTGATCCATTTCTATCCAAAGAAAAAGGAAGATAAATTCTGTACTGATTGCTAGAGGATTTTTCATGTACTGTACCAACTGCTCTATGAACTGCTAATAACCTTGATAATATGAGAAAAATTTGTATCTGCCCCCTGGTCATTGACAACCAAGAAGGGATAGAAATTCCTAGAAACCTAATTTTGTATCCAGGTGCTAGTGTCTATGCTAGAATAAGGACCCAAGTATGATTTTGATCCCTGTCTGAGATTATAGACTGTGTTGAATCAGTGTTGAACTGTGACTGTAGATTGCTGAATGTGGTGAATGATTCACCCAATATATTCCCCCCTCATTTGGGTTGCATGTGACGTCACTAGGAGGATGTGTAAAAAAAGAGGACCTCATGCTCAAATAATACCAGTACATTTAGGAGGGAATGTGATTTGTAGAAACCAAGGAACATGAAAACAATGGCTGGGAAACAAAGGTCAGTGCAAACAATATAAGCATGTATTTAGAAAACAAAGTGTAAGATAGTAATCAAGAAGACAACGAAGACCATGAAAATCAGGTTACAAACATGGGACATCACTCACAATGTCCCAAGGAAATCAGGGCCAAAGTGGCCAAAAGCATACAAACATTGATCAAGACAAGTCATAGGGAAAAACCCACACATAATGGCATATAATAGTAAACAAAGACAAGTAATAGTAAGTAAATCATCAAACATCCATGATGGGAAATAGTTCCTGCAAAGTAATTGTTGCACATGAAGCACCTATTAGCATGTTAGAAAATATAAAGTATGTCAAAAAGTGTGTACGATCCAATATAGTAGTGTGCTAGTATATAGGAAGTAGTATAGAATGAAACAATAACACATGTAATGTCTATGAAACTGGATGCCCCATGAGCCTACTACATAATTGGTAAAAAGTATAGTGCCAAGCATCCATGTTGCTTGTATCAATCTATGTAGATTTTTTGATCACAACTAGAAGGCAAGTGAATGCTCATGTGCAAATAGAAAGATAATGTAGTCACAAAATCATGCACTTTAGACATTATTTAGTCTTGGTCTCATACTACTATTCATATGGTTTTTCAGTGAATAAGGTACTAATAAACCCATGTACTTTGGCCATTTTACTTTTCTTGTTGTCATCATTTCCGACCTCTTGCATCTACTCACCCAGTCAATTCTACCATTTGGCATCATTTTATCTTTGATTGGGGTGCCCAGCCCCATACTGGGGAACCTTAGGTTCCTTGGTCCCTTTGGAGCATCCTGAGCCTTTTTTACACTTTCCCACCACTTTTTGGAAACTTTCTAGCCATTTAAGCTTTCTATATTTTTAGTGGTTGGCCTTTTTGGGGTAATTACAAACTTCAAACAAGAGAACCATATAAATATAAAGTTATGAGACCATAATGAGGGAGAAAACACTAAGAACTACTATCATCACCTAAGGTTACATCTATCAAAGGATCCATTTACATCTATCTAGCTCCACTGGATGGCATAATGTCAGTTCATCTACATCACACTACATAGGAGGGAAGTTTATTATATTCCATTCACCATTTTATCACATTTCTACACATAGTTATTTCTCTCTACTTTCAAAAAGTGTGACTAGCACAAGAGAACCTAGGTCATGATTACACACATACACATAGAACTACATCGGGTCTGAGATGTAGTGAAATGCTCAGTTATTAATTCCACCATTATGTCCACTGAAGATAGTCTGAATCCTTTGTATGCATCTTTTTTAGGGATTTTCAAGTCTCATCTTCATCACTGATGTTTAGTGACATACAGCTGAGTTCAGTGATACTAGTGTGGCAAGAAACAAAGATAGGTGAACATCCAATGACACCTTGGAGGAGGTTTATAGATATTTTTCTCAGACCAGGGTGCCCATATCGTAGACTAGGGCACCCATAGGTGCCCATGTACCTCTCTAGGAATCCTAGACCATATTATTGTTCCAGATCTGTGTTTTCTCTAACGTTTTTCTTTTCATTCCTGCATTCGATTCATCTAATTTATTTTGCGACACATTCTCGAGGCATCGTTGAATCATCTAATCTCTTTCTAAATATCCTTGCACATTAGGGTTTCATATTTTCATAGATTATATTTCTTAGTTCATTTCCTTTTAGGCTTATATTTGTTATTTATTGTTGTTATTTATATTATATTAACTATAGAATTAGAATAATGCCACATTTTAGTTAATCATTTTGGTGAACCTGATCTTCAAATACACTTTATCCTTAGGAATTTCCTTCATATGCTCATCACTCGTAGTGGTCGTTGTGGGTATTTTCAATATTGTGCACTTCCTTCCTTTATTCATAGGGTTTCTAAACCAATGCCTGATATCCCTACTTCTATAGCTACCACTGAAAATCCTTTGGATAATTCACACAATGTTCCTCTCCAAGAAATAGAAGTGTCTGATAGTGAGAATTCCTAGGATGAAGACATTAATGTCGACCAAGATAAACTTAACACTATTATTGATTTTTAACAAGATTTTCGTGATCATCCCACTCATTTTCCATATGTCCTACATGCTTTGATTGCTGCTAAGAATGCTTGTAATGTTTATGTCTCTATAGTTGCTCCTTCTTCCACTCCCATGGTATCCACCCCACCCATTTATGCCTTAGCTTCCATTCCTACTACTACCACTCCTATCACTTGTCCTGACACACCTAAAATGAAGCTGGGATCTTCTTCAAATACTTCTAATCTAACTTCTTTGTATCATGATTTACAAACCAAAAATTTTTCAGCTCAAGATTTATATTTCTCACACATCAATATCTTTAGACTCTACATCATTACTGCATACTCCTTTTTCACCTATTATATCTACATTGTAGTGCCCACTTCCCTTTGACACCTTTTGATGCTTATGTTGATACTGTTGTTCATGTTATAGACATTACTATATTTTGATTTAGTATGATGTTAGACATTGATCATGGATTATTATTGATCTGGAATTGATTACAATGCATGATGAATATTAGAGACACCTGACATGTGGATGATGATATAGTATTGGACATGGATATTTTATGGATGTTGTCAGTTATGTGAATTTTTGATATTGTGATTTGATCTAGAAAATGAATATTTTATGATGCGGATATATTTATTGATTAAAAATGCAAATGATGTAATAGTGACTTCGATGTTGTTGTGATTCATTGTATAGTTGATTTTTGTGATTTTTGTATCATATTGGATGTTCTGATATGGCCACGAGGCTGAAGGAGGTATTTGTATTTTGCAGGTTAAAAATATCACAACAAAACATTGGGGGATCGAAGACCAACCAAAATGGAATTCTAGGTGAATTCAACACGGTCACCATGGCAACTTGTTTTATTATGTTTTGTGTTTTTTGGTTAGAGATTCCCATGGGGGAATCATCTTTACATGTTGCCATGGGTTTGTGTAATTTATTAATGTGTTCTTTTATTATTGTAGTATGTATTTTATTTGTAATGTGTTCTCTTCTTTTAATTAATTAATTGTGTTGGATTAATGTGAGGGATCATATTTTTAAAGTTTAATTAAATCAAATTGGGATATGGAAGTAATTATTAGAGTTGTTGGCTATTTGTAATTAATTTGTAAGGGATGTGTAAGGTGTGTAAGAGCTTGTGTAAGTTAGTTTTTGGAGTATGAAATACTCTACCTCCATGGAAATTCGAATTTGACCTTGGGGGATGTTTTTGGAAGCTTATGGGACAAGTAAAACTTGTCCCATGCCTCTAAATTTATGTTACCAACCATAATTATGGTTGAGGATGTGATTTGTGATTTTTATAATGCATTTTACTCCTTTTTGTGCACGTTTTTAATTTTACTTTCTTACATTTTAATTTAATGGTTGTCCCATGAGTTATAGGCTGTTTTGGAGTGTGCAAGTAACTTGTCATTTTTCACCCACTTCTTTATGAAGCCTTGGAGTTTGGAGTTGTCTTTTGTGTTTGAATGTGAGGATGTATGATGTGGCATCCTACATGGATCCACATCATCCTCTTATTTCCCCCTTTATATATTTCAAACTGTCTTCTTGTTTTCGGTTGTTGAACCTATTTGCATTCTTCCTTGGGGGGCACATTTTTCTTGGGAGAGATCTTGTGTTTGAAGGAAGTGTTAGATAAATCCTTGCATGCTTGGAAGAGTTGTTGTTGAACTTGTGTTATTGTCTTAGAAATCTTGTTGTTGGAGATGTGTTATATTCTTGGAAAGCTTGCTGTTTGGAAGCAAACAACCATGGAGAGGTAGGAATTAACTCTCTTTTATTTATGTTATCTTCTTGTTATGTTGTGTGGAAAATGCATGCTTTGTTTATTTTTAATTGTTGGCTGGTTGGGTAGATTGCCTTAGGGAAGGTTTGGGAAAAGGCTATGGTGAATTCTTGTGGGGGGGCATAAGGGAATGCCATTGGCATCAGAATTTTGTGGAGGGAGTTTGGATTTGGGATCCACCATGGAAAAGAAATAGCTTGCATTTCTTACTTTGTGGGGGTCATAAGGAAATCTGTGGGGGGCATAAAGAGAGAATCTGTGGGGGGCATAAGGAGGAATTCTGTAGGGGGCATAAGGAAATAGGTGTGAGGAATTACTTGGCGGTTTGTATTTGGTGGATGCCCAATTCCCAATTGGGAGGCATAAGTAGCTTCCCCCATAGGCCTTGCTCCTTTGGCTTACAAGATCAAGCATGAGTTCTATTTTGATATGTTTTATACGCAGTTGTGAACTGCTATTTGCTTTTGGTGTTGCATTGTGTTTTAAAAAAGAAATGTGTATGTGAAAGAATGTTGTGTGTGGAAGCCACTTTGTTGCCAAGGTTGAATTGCACCTTCTATTGTATTTTGGTTGTGGCTCGGGGGCCAATGATGAAGGAAGGCTTCTCCTTTCATTGGATGTCTTAGTTGGCTGGAGAGCGTTGCCTTTCCACCTATTTTGTTGTGATCAATGTGGAGAAGAAGAAAATGTGCATGTTGTTGTTTTTGGAGCCAAAGAAATGTACAGTTTGGCAGTCCCTTCTTGTGAAAACATATTCATTTGTAATCATTTCCCACTTGTTGTGGATGATATTGTATCATGTATTTATAAAGGAAAGATGTATGTAATCTGATTATGGAGTTAGATATTCAAATTGTAAAAGACATTTAAATTTTTATTTTGTTTGTTGGAAAGAAATTAAAATTTTGTTAGTTGCATTCAAGGAATGTGAAATGTAAAGAAGTTATATTCCCTTCTCTATTCAAAAAGGAATTTGAAAGAGTGTTGTAAAATTTATATACTGTATTTGAAACCAAATGGAAAAAAGAAGTTGTAAAGTTGTAAAAAAATTTAATCCAATAAAGGAATGCATTACATTTTTCAAACTTGCATGGTTGTATTGGAATTGAATTATTATTGTGAATGGAATCTCTATTTAATTGCAAGAAGAAAAAACACGTAGGTGGGAACTATACAGTATTGTTTCTCCTTTAAAATGTACATTAGAATTGATATCAGAACTACAATTTAACTTGGAAGTGAGTGGTTGATTAAATCAAGCAAATGTATTAGACTAGTTTAGAAACTATATACCACATTTAAAGGATAAAATTGATATACAGATCTAAAAGAAATAGATCTATGTTACAAACATAAAACTGGAAATTAGTTTTAATAAAAACATATAGTTTAGACCTGCACTTAATAATCAACTTAAATATGTTATGGATTAGCATTCTATGACACTAAGGAATTCAAATTGACAAAGAAAACTCAAGAAAACAATCTAACCATTGCAAAATCGAATCAATTCCCTTCCCCAATCATTTTTCTGTCTTTTGTTGGAAAAATTCGAATGTAATTAAAGTGAAAAAATGTAATTCCCTAAACTACTTTAAATCGTTCCTAGATCAATTCTCAATGCCTTTTTGGCATGTTGGGTGAAGGAGGAGATTCAATTCAACTAAATGTATAAGTTGGAAATTCCCAATTTGCCAATTAAAAGCCTACAGATTATTTTTACAAAAATGACCCTTAAAAATTCATCATAAAGTAAATTTTATGTTCCCTATGCAAATAGGGATTTGAGATTTTTTTGAAAAGTCCTCGTTTTCCCAAAACTGAGCTTTCTAGCTCAAGTTATGACACTTTGAAGTTTTTGTGCCTTGGTGGGAAAATTTGGGAAAATTTTCCCTAGCAGGCCCAAAACCCAAAAAAATTCCGTCAAAATTGCCCTTAGAAATTTTTTGAAATTTTGGGCTCGGGAAAATTTTCACCTTTTTCTCTGCCAGCCTGCAGCCAATTAGAGGTTGCCATGTATCTTCACGGGGGCAGCGGCGGAGGTGCCGAAACTTTTTTTCCCTTTTGGTTTTTTGAAAATTTTGGAAAAAAATTCCATTTTGCCCCGCCGGCCCGCAACCAATCAAAGGGTGCCACGTGGCACCTTAGGGGTGGTGGTGGAGGTTTGGGAGAAATTTTTATTTTTCACCACATGGGGAAAAATTCCAAAAAAATCCCCGCGACCTACAAAAGGGGTTTTCCCCTCCTCTTGACACGTGTCCCCCTTGAGGAAAATTTGGTCCCAAAACTCCGTCGAACCATATCTTGAGTTTCCAAAGGAGTTAAGAGGACTTCTTTATATCACCAGAAAGGTGAGAAAATTTCATATCCATTGGAAATGGTTTATAGAAATTTTGGAAGCATTAAGTATGAAAAAAATCTAGTTGAAGCTCTGAGCCTGTTAGAGAGTAGACATGGGGGTAAAATTACTCCCTGAACCTAACTAGAACATCTAACCCTAAAATTTGAACCTTGTAAGCTTGTTATAAGTTAATAAAGGAAACTTGTGTTTTCGTAAGTAGGTTTTGTTCTGGAAACTATTAGTGAAAACTAATGTCTTGTAACTTAGTTGTAGACACTTCAGATCAAAAAAAAATTATTCCATAATTTTTCTAGCTAACCCTAGGTTGTTTCTTGGGTCTCAAGTGGTTGTTGAAATGAGCACTACATACATATCCCTTACAACCTAATTTCATTTCCCCAAAATTTCCCCTTTTTAAAGGCCATGCAAATCCACAAGAACATCTATGTGCTTTTCACGTAGGATGACTAGACAATGAAGATGACTCTACAGTACTACCTAATCATTCTCCTCCTAGCTTACAAGATTATGTGATACCTTGGTTTTATGACCTACCTATCTATTTGGTATATTATTTCACACATCTTTCAGATGCCTTTCTCACTCACTTTTCCATTAACATCAGCTCTAAGATCTCATATTCTCAACTTACACAACTCAAACAAGGATCTAATTAACACTTAGCAGATTATTTCTGGCTTTACAAAAACAATTTATCCAAGATGTCCAATATTTTTGTGGATGCTAAGCTTCAATATTTTTTCATTCAAAGTATTTTATCACCAATTCAGAAGGGTTTTATCTTTGATACTTATTCTTCCTTTGATCAACTATGTCATACTCTTAAGCTACATGAAACCAAGCTCCTAGCTATAGGAAAGCTTAAGTTTCAAGAAAAAACATCATCCTCCATGCATTTTCCAAGTAAGCCAACATTAAAGATATCTATGACTAAACCATCGGATAAAAAATTCATTGTCAATGTAGTCTCTACTACTAGGGATATTCAATCACAACTAAACTGATGTACATTCAGTAATGTTAGTATTCCCCCGCATATTTTACTACCGCAACTTTTTGAAAGTAACCTCATCACACTTCCCTCTCCACTACAAATCAATCCATCTTAACCAATAGAGCATAATTTCAATGAAAATTCCCACTATGATTATCATCAGTGTGTAGGAAACTCCACCAATTTTTGTTATCGACTATGATATCTCATTCAGGATTTGATTGAAAATGGTCAAATTGAGCTTCCAGAATCTACAACATCTCCACCGGTCAATGAAATTCATAAGCTCAAAATATTTAACAACCTTCCACCCAAACATGATACAAAAAAATTGACTCATCGGCTAATTATGTGTACCACGCATTGTCTCCTCCCACTTCAAGGGCTCTTGAATTTTTAGTTACACATATAGACGCTTAACCACCACTCATTTCCTTTTCTAACCATGACTATCATGAAAATTTTACATCTAATAACCTATATATCAAAGCATCTATTGTCTCGATCCCCATCAACAATACTAAGGTTTATCCATCTTGTCCTATTAGCACATATTCTATTCCATTTTTTCATGGCATTGGTTACCCGTCATCACAAATTGAATACCCTCTAAACAAACCATATGGTGTTGTCAAACTACACGTTATGGTTGGTCCCCTCACTCTTCTTGTCCCTTCCTTGTTGGGAAAGCAATCAATGGTTGTGACATGTTACTCAGACTCAATTGGATTTGTAGGTCTCAATCCATTATCCCTATGAATTATTTACATCTCAAATTCATTCATAACAATTAGGTTATCTCTATTGACGGCATACCCCCATCCATTCCATGGTCACCATCTTCTCAAGAATCGATTCACACATCACAATATGTGTTGTTAAAAGTGTAATCTACTCCTAGTTCCCCTACTCTTACACCTTCTGTGCAACCTCACCACTCCGCTAGTCCTACACATTGACATGGGCCCATTCCTAGGGTGTTACTGCATCTCATCATAGGTCACCACCTCGTTTCATTCCACATGGGATTCCATATTTTCCACATTTCGTTTCACGTAGATCTCCATCACCTACACATTTTTTCACACAAAAAAATTCATCGTATATTCATCCATCGCATGCACATCCACTTCACTCACCCACACAATGTTTACCTACTATACCACCATTACTAGCGCATGGTCATATACTTCATATACTTTAGTCATCACATGCATTGGAGGGAGGACCTTAGTCCTTCACTTTCATTGGATATATCAATCACTCATGCACACTTAGGGGCATACCATTCACACCCCCCTTATGTTAGCATTAGTGCATCTCTCGTCTTTCCATTATCATACATCAATCTCCTATTAAAGGCACATTCATCTATAAACTATTTAAACATTTCTTGATGACACACTCTTGTGCTTTGGTTCATGTTATCCAAAATAAGCCCATTGCTTATTTTTGGCTAACTTTCCTTCAACCTTCCTTCTTCTGTGCCTTGGTCAAATTTTTCAACTTTTCAGGAACTCAAAATTATCTGAAAAAGGCTTCATCAGATAGAGAATTTTCTCACCTTTCTAGAAAGGTAAAATTTTCCTTCTAACTCCTTGTATTTTGCAAGTTATGGCTCGATGGAGTTTTTGAGGGAAATTTTCCATGGGAAGGCCCGCAACCAATAGGAATGTGCCACGTGGCAGCAGAATGGCAGGTCAGCAGAGGTGAGTTAGAAAAATTTCCAAAGGGCTTGGTGAGGGCACAAAGAAAATTTTTGGCCCGTTGCCCTCGTGAACCAATAGGAGACTGCCACGTGTCCATAAGGCCGGCAAGGAGTCGGAGGGGCGAGGAAAATATTTGGTTTTTTGCGAAAATAACTAAGGGTGAAAAGGAAAAAACTGGCCCACAAGCCCGCCAAAGCGGAGGAAAAGAAATTTGTAGGCCCGTAAACAAATGGGGAAGTGCCACGTGGCAGTAGAGGTTGGACCAGCGGGGGTAAGTTGAAGAAATTTTCAAAATGGCGAAGGGAAAATCTCGGCCCGAAAGCCCACGACAGAGGAAAAGAAATTTGCGAAGACCCACAGACCAACCAGAAGATGACACATGTCTTGCTTTTGGCGGGAGTCAAAGGCATGGGGAGAATTTGGTAATTTTACCAAAGTGTTCAAAAGGCATAAAGGAAAAAAATTTCTCGCGGGCCTGTGAAGGGAAAGAAAATTGATTCAAGCCCGTGCCAAATCAAAGTGTGCCACGTGGCAGCGGAGTGGTGGGGCGCGGAGGAATTTTGGAATTTTTCCCAAAATTCAAAAAGGCGTGGAATGGTCATTTGAAACCATGGAAAAATGGGAATGTGCCACATGGTAGGGGAGTAGTGGGGCACAGATATTTTTGGGGAATTTTTCCCAAAATCAAAAAAAGGGAAAAAAAATTAGGTTTTGGCCCGTCAGCCTGATTTTTGCCCTATTTTTCCCTAAATCTTCATAGGGGCATATCTTTCGATCCAGAGCTTAGTTTTTCTCAATTTTGGTGTCATTGGAAACATATTGAAGTCCTATACATGATGGAATCTTCAATTTTGTTTTTTTGGTGGAATTTAGTGAGAGAAAATGAGAAAAAATGCCTTTGGCATGGGGAAAAGAGAAGAATCGACATTCAACTACCATTTTTAATGCAGTATGGCTTCCATTCTTCTCCATCATGGTTGAAAATCTTGGGGAATGAACTTTTAAGGGTACCCATGCTATTTTGATGGATTTGGTCGGTGGTTGAATCATTCATTCTAATTTTCTCGCATTTCTCCATCCTAAACTCGGGTTTTCATTGTTAAAAGCTAGATTTGGCTCATTTGTAAAGGGTTGGACATTTTTTTATGATGTGTAGGATCCCTCCTTCACCCTAGCAAGTGAATTTGTGGAATTTCAGACCTTTTGTAGGACTACAACATTTTTTCTACCTCCTTGTTGTTGTAATGCAGTGTATTTAAAAATGGAAATGACAATGCAAGCTTTGTGAATGAATTTTCAATCCTTTCTTATGTTGTTTTCTCTATCATGATCCTTCATTACAATTTTAGCATTTTTTGCATGATTTGTGTTGCATTTTTATAATCTGTGTCAATTTGCAGAAATAGATGTTCACCACTCCTTTGGTGTATCACCTTGTTAGTTTAGTGTTATCTTCTTTTCTCTCTTCTACCCTTGTCTCCTTGGCAGAATTAGAGTAGGATTTTTAGTTAAACCTCTGCAAATTTCATGTAGACATATCAGAGGAGTAGAGGAACCATCCTTTAATCTAGATATTTTTTTCCCATTTTTGCAAGTCCCATGCTTGGGGAGAAGATTCCATGTTGTGCAATCACACTGGATGCCCATTATCAAACTAGAAATTTGAGAAAATATCTAGGGGTGCTACTCATTTGCACTAACAGTTTTGGCATGCCCAGTGGGACCTTAGAGGTCTTCATCTTCATTACAAAAAACTTGATGTGCATTTTTTGTAAGTTTCTTGCTTAAAAAGAGCCCTGATTTGCATATCTGGCGACTCTAAAGAGATAAAATCAACTGGTTTCAGCAGTCCAAGTCTGAAGATTCATGAGAAGGATCCAAACAAGGTCAAGGGCCAGAGAAGAGGGATTTTCTGAGTATCTGTAATTATCCCCATGAAGAAGAGAGAGGGGAAGAAGAATTCAAAGGTCTCCATCTCCACCAAATAGAACTCTATAAACTCCTCCACTTGGTAGACCTTTCACCCAATCAACAAGGGTCCTCAAGCCAATCAAAATGGCACAACACAACTCTCATGTCAACTTCACTAGCAGCAGCCCACTTGCTCTCAATGCACAAAACCCAGTTCTAGTTGCAGCATTGAAGAACATCCCATACTTTACTAGGGAAAATTAGACCACTCCTGGTGATCATGTCAAAAACACTATGCTAATGTTCATGCAATCCATGAGATTGTTGAGATGCAAATTGCTGTCAAATTTTTGGCATATTCATTCAAAGGGAAAGCCTTGCAATGGTTCAGGAGTCTTGGGGTAGGCTCTATCCAAAATTGGAACTAATTTTGCATAGCTCTCCATGAGAAATTTGGAGAAAAGGGAGATAATTTGTCTCTTTTGGAACAACTGACAACTATCAAGAGATCTCCCAATGAGCAGCTAACAAACTTCAATTTCATATTTCAAAGGACATGGGATAGAATCCCAGTAACAGTAAGGCCAACAACTGAAGGTGCTTTCTTATACTATCTCAAAGCTTTAAATTTTGATATTTCTATGTTAATCTAATCCATGGGATGTGCAAATATACCTGTAGATTATGGCATTGCCATTAGGGCTGAGAATTATTTAATCCAAGTTGGTAAACTGGTGCCTAGGCCTCCTATGCCCTTATATCCAAACTTGGAAAGTCCAAGCACTGGTCAAGCACCTACTTTATCTCCTATTACCACTCCTATAAATCAGATTTCAAATGAAACTTCTACTTCATCCTCTAGTACCTCAAATGAACTTCAAGAATTCATGAAACAATTAAAAAATTTAGGCAATGAGTTGGTTACACTCAAGAGGCAGCAAGCCCAAAGTTTTATACCTTCTTATCAGTCTCAAACTCATCCTAATAGGAAACCATATCAGCCTAATAGGCCACCAAATCCAACTACAAATCAAAATCAAGTAAGGCCTCCTGCCAATAAACCATTTCATCCCTATAACCCCAATGTTGCATCTACCTCTAAAGCCTTAGTACCAGTGCAAAATAATATAGCTCAAGATTATGATTGGTGTTTCCCATACAATTAACCTCACAACTAGTCTATGTGCTTCAATGGTGCTTTGAACCAAGCTTTGATGGTGACAAAAACTGGTGTAGAGAGCGAGGTGAGTCAAGAAACAAACCAACAACAAGGAACATCTCAACAAAATACAACTCCAAATGAGGCTGCACTTGTGAACTAGCAAGCTAAAGATTTTTGTGGTATGAATCAAACAATTTCTCAGAATGTAGCAGCTAACACACGGTCAAAAAAGAGGAATATTAGTGAAGGGTAGTCATTAGCTCTAAGTGATCCACAACCTTCCATCACTCCACAAAGTGTTGGCAAGCAAAATACAGTTCCAAACGTGCAAGGACAGCCCAAGCCACCTTCTAGACCAACTCAAATCCCAGCTGTTGCAACCCATGTACAAGAAAATAATGTGTAGGCTAAAGGGCAGCAAAGATATGTTTCGTCCCCATTTAACATCATTGAACAAATGAAAAAGACAAACATGAATATATGTATGTGGGAATCACTATCCATCCTAGGCCAAAGAGATTTACTACAAGCTGCCATGAAGAATTGGTCAACTTCAAATCAGCAAGCTCATATGCAAGAGAAGGTACTCACAAATGATGCTCAGCTTGAGGGGAAACTTGGAGGATTGCAAGGTAAAATTTTAAATCCCCCTCGATTTTATGTTTCATTGATCATTGGGGATAAACTAGTACACAATTGCATGATTGATTATGGGGCAAGTAGTTCTCTGATGCCCAAGCAAATAGTTGACCAGTTGGGCCTCCAATATGAAGTAATATCCAAAGGGGTGGTGCAACTGGATGGGACAGTAGCAACAACAGTAGGGGTAATTAAATATTTGAGCCTCACTCGGCATGCATGCCCCAATGTCACTGTTTTGCAAGATGTGTCAGTGATAGATTTACCACCACTTTTTGCCCTATGTTTGTCAAGGGATTTCACAGCTATAATTAGAGGCTATTTATCTGTTTATTGGTCACACATGTTGTTTAGAACAAGATATGGAACTAAGACCACAATTAGGTCCAAACCTATTGCAAACTTTCACATTGAGCCTCATACTCCAAGCCCAATCAATGCCAACTGTTCAGCATTTGATCAAGAGGATTATCCAAGCACAGATTAAGCTGACACCAAAGTTAGAAGCATCCAAAAATTGACTCTTGATGAATGGGAAAGCAAGACACATTCTTTTCATCCCTACAAGGAAATAGAGGAATATGAACTAGGAGTTTATTGCATGCATGAAGAAAATCAGTCTATTCCTAGCATCACTAAGCCAGACCATAAGGATGACAATGAGGTATGGCATTTTTTCTTTGATGGATCAAGAAGTAGACAAGGTGTAGGGGGATCTATGCTTGTTTCACCTTAAGGCATTAAGTATTATTCAGCTTTTAGATTTTAGTTTGCATGTTCTAACAACACTACTGAATATGAAGCTTTGATACATGGATGACATTGGTAAAGAAAGAGAGGTATCAAAACTTACAAGTATTTGGTGACAGTGAGTTGATTGTTAATCAAGTTAAAGGGCAGCACGCTACCAAGAATGATCTCCTCAAGAGTTATAAGAATAGGGTTTGGGACCTCATTGAGTATTTTGAAGGCTTTGGCATCAACTCCATTCCTAGGAAAGAAAACCAAGTTGTTGATAGGCTTGTAGTAGTTGCAGCAGCCTTTGATGTTGTAGAAAGTATCAAGGAAGATAAAGTGCAACCAAAAATTCATGTGATTGTAAGGCCATCAGTGCTAGAAAATAATGTAAGCTGGAAAGTGTTTGAAAGTGACTAACATATCATCAATTTCTTGCAAGAAGAAGCTGAGTTCTCAGCCAAAAATCAGGAAAAGTTAGAATAGCAGTATGGTGATCAAGTGGTACAGCTGAGAACCAACAAACTACTGAAAGGACTTGTCACTTTGGAGTACATATTTAATCCTAATGATCAATTTAGGAAGGAGAAAGAAAACATCCAAGTCAAGGGAGAAGATTCAGTGCCCATCTCGGTGGGAGAAAACAAATCACTTCAAATTGGTAAAGTGGCAACCAAGCAAGAAAGGTATGAGTTCATGCAACTTTGCCAAGAGTTCCCGAATATATTTGTTTGGAGCTATGAAGGCTTGAGAGGTTTCAACCCCAAGCTAGCTTAACACACAATTGAATTAGATCCAAGTGCTAAACCCATTAGGGAAAAACAAAGACCGGTCAATCCACACATGGAGCCTCTCATGAAGACGGAATTGAATAAGTTAATAGAGGAAAGTATCATATTTCCCATCAAGCATTCAAGCTGGGTTGCAAACTTGGTTCCAGTTAGAAATAAGAGTGGAGAAATAAGATTTTGTGTAGACTTTAGAGATTTGAATAGAGCATCCCTCAAGGATCATTACCCACTTCCTTCTATGGAGCAAATTTTGTAAGTTGTTGATGGCTCTGAGAGGTTTTCATTGCTAGATGGTTATTCAGGGTATAATCAGATCATGGTAAAGGAATATTATCAGTTCAAAACAACCTTCACCACCAAATGGGGAACCTATGCATATAGGAAAATGCAATTTGGGCTATCTAATGCCAGAGCTACCTTCCAAAGGGCAATGGATATGGTGTTCAAGGGATTGATCAACAAAATAGTGCCAATATACCTAGATGGTATTACTGTATTTTCTAAAAGTCAAGTAGATCATCTCTTTCATTTGAGACAAGTGTTACAAAGATGTAGAAATTTTGGGGTATCCTTGAATCCCAAAAAATGTATTTTCCTAGCTCATGAAGGAAAGCTCCTAGGCCACATTGTTTCCAAAGAGGGATTAACAATTGATTCAAAGAGGGTTGAAACAATAAAAGCACTACCATTACCAAGTCACAATAAGGCCCTTCAAAGTTTCTAGGGAAGAATCAATTTTTTTGAAGGTTTGTTCTAGACTTTGCAGCCCTTGTCAAGCCAATAACTATGATGTTGAAGAAAAGTATGGCTTTCAAATGGACAACTGAAGATAAGGCAATCAAAGAGGCTATCTCACAAGATCCAACTCTCATTAACCCATATTTCTCTAAAGATTTTATCCTTTCTGCATTTGGTAGTGGTGATACAATTTCTGCAATTTTAGTACAATAGAACAAAGAAAATGCAGAGCAGCCAATTACCTTCTTTATCCAAAGCTTGGAGGACTATGAGGTGAGGTATTCCTTCATTGAGAAGCATGTTCTTGCAGTGATTAAGAGCTTGAAGAAATTTAAGCATCTAGTTTCAAACAACAAGGTTCAACTGCTGGTTTCTCATGTGGGAGTTAAATACTTCCTCCTAAACAAAGACCTAAATGAAAAACGTGCAAGGTGGATTACCCATGTCATGGAGTATGACATTAAGATCAAATTCACCAAGCTGGTCTAAGGAAAAGGATTGTGTGAGTAGCTGGTTTTGAGAAAATCAATGGAAGCAAGCAATAGGAGGGATGTTGTTTTGACGTTGTAAGACAACTAAGAAAAAAGAGGTGTTCAAGAAGAGAATGGTGGTATGCTCATTCCTTGTTGGACCCAAGACATAATGCACTTCTTAAAAATAGGCATATGCCCTCTAGAGATGAAAAAAACCAAGAGAAGACACTTCAGGTTGTAGGCTATTCCATATGCTCTTGTTGATGGTGTCTTGTTCAAAAAGGATAGAAATGGAGTGCTGCTGAGATGCATTGGGACAAATCAAATTAAGAGAATGTTAGAAGAGTTCCATGGTGGATTAGTTGGGGGTCATTTTGCTCCAGGAGTGGTAACCCTCAATATTATGAATGCTGGTTATTATTAGCCCAAGGTGTTTAGTGATTTTTATGTGTGGATCAAGACGTGCAAAAAGTGTGCATTCTTCATAGGCAAGGAAATATTAGCATCCCTTCCATTGCACCAAATTTCAGTTGACCAGCCATTCATGCAATGGGGTTTGGACTTCATTGGATTCATTAATCCAAACTCAAGCCAAGGACACAAGTGGATTCTAACAGCAACAAACTACTTCACCAAATGGACTGAGGTAGTGGCACTCAAAGAGGCAAATGAATCTAGCATTCTAGACTTCTATGAGGGGATAGTAACTAGATTTGATATACCTACCACTATAATATCAAATAATGCACTGGCATTCATAGGATCAAAGGTAACTGAATGGGTTGTTAAGAATGGGATCTATCTGAGCACTTCATCAAAGTATTACCCTCAAGGTAATGGCCAAGTTGAGTCTACCAACAAGAACCTACTAAAGATCATCAAGAGGACTCTTGATGAAAATAAGAGGGATTGGCACACTAAACTTAAATCAGCCTTATGGGCTGATAGGATAATTCCCAAGAGATCCACCGGTAACTCTCCATTCAGACTTGTTTATGGAAGAGAGGCAATCTTGCCTATGTCACTTGATTCGCCAACGTTGGAACTCATGAAGCGATTGGAATTGTTGGAGTTTGAACCCATGGAGATTAGATATGCAGAATTGATGGAACTCCAATAAATAAGAGAGCATGTATTCCAAACAATGGAGAAGGACCAAGCCTTGATCAAGAGAACCTTTAATAGGAAAGCTAAGGCTAGAACCTTCCAAGTTGGAGGTTTAGTGTTGAAATGGGATGCAGACCAAGAAAAGCCAGGAAGGCATTCAAAGTTTGATGCCATTTGGAGTGGCCCCTACAAGGTCACAAAATGTAAAAACAACAATGCCTTCTAATTGTTTACATTGGATGGTGAAGAACTACAGATTCCAGTTAATGGAATCCATCTAAAGCATTGCTACTAGAAGGGAAACTCCTCACCTTGTACATATTAGATTAGACTTTCATTCCTCCAAGTGCTTGTGCACATTTTTTTGTTGTAGCTTAGTTTTAAATTTCACTAAGTGCTTTGGCACAGGATTTTGTTGTCCTAAGGATGCATCTTTGCAGGCCATGTTCCAGATCAAGTAATGTTCTACTCTCACAATCTTATTTCTAGAAGTTTTCTAATGAGTTGAGAGTACCAAGCAGTTAAGTTGATGAACCCATTTCCTAATGGATTTCTTCAGGAAGCTGGTCACTTCATCCAGCAGGCAGATGACCCCTCTGAGTCGCTAGAATTATTATCCAAAATAAGCTCGTTGCTTATTTATGGCTAACTTTCCTTCAACCTTCCTTATTCTATGCCTCAGTCAAAGTTTTCAACTTTTCAAAAACTAAAAATTATCTGGAAAATGCTTCATCAGATAGATAGTTTTCTCACCTTTCTAGAAAGGTAAAATTTTCCTTCTAACTCCTTCTATTTTGCAAGTTATGGCTTGGCGGAGTTTTTTGTGGGAAATTTTCCCTAGGACAGTCCCATAAGCCAATTAGGAATGCTGCCACATCAGCATCAGAATGGCGGGTCGGTAGAGGAGAGTTAGATATTTTTTTTAAGGATTTTTACCAACTGTTGGCGCAAATGGGAAATTTTGGCCCGATGCAAAACCACGAGCCAATCGAAGGAGGCCATGTGTCCTCGAAGGGGTTGGAGGTGCGAGGAAAACTTTGAATTTTTACCAAGTGTTTGGTAGGGTTCAGAAAGGAATTTTTCAGCCCGATATCCCACCGTTGAATAAGATGCAGCCACGTATACAGGCGGAGAGAAGTTGGGAAAATTTCACAAGGGTTGGCACAAGTAAATTTGTCGCCCCTAAGGCCTGCATCCAATAGCATGGCGCCGCAGTGTCACTGGGGGGTCGGGGGGTCGGAAGCATGAAATTTTTCCTTTTTGACCAAGTTAAAGAAAATTTCAAAATGGAGAACACACCCGCAAAACCAAAGCTAATAGAAAGAGGCCACGTGTCCCGCCCGCGGTAGAGGAAAAGAAATTTGCGAAGACCTTTGGCCCTTCAGGACCAACCAGAAGATGCCACGTGTCCTACTTTCACCTGGGAGTCGGAGGCGTGGGGAGAATTTGGAAATTTTTCCAAAGTGTTCAAAAGGGTGCAAAGGAAAAAAATTTCCCGTGTCCACATGGCCCACAAAGGGAAAGGAAATTGATTCAGGCCCGTACCAAATCAAAGTGTGTCACGTGGCAGCATGAAGCGGTGAGGCGCAGAGGAATTTTTGGAATTTTTCCCAAAATTTAAAAAGGCATGGAATGGTCATTTGAACCCATGGACAAATGGGGAATGCACCACATGGCAGTGGAGTAGCAGGGAGCAGATATTTTTGGGGAATTTTTCCCAAAATCAAAAAAGGGGAAAAATTTTAGGTTTTGGCCCGCCGACCTAATTTTTGCCCTGTTTTGCCCTAAATCTTCAGAGGGACATATCTTTCGATCCAGAGCTCAGGTTTTCTTACATTTTTGTGTCATTAGAAATCTATTGAAGTCCTCTACATGATGGAATCTTCAATTTGGTTTTTTGGTGGAATTTAGTGAGATAAAAATGAGAAAAAATGCCTTTGGCATGGGGAAAAGAGTAGAACCAACATTCAACTACCATTTTAAATACAGTATGGCTTCCATTCTTCTCCAGCATGGTCAAAAATCTTGGGGAATGAAATTTTAAGGGTACCATGCTATTTTGATGGATTTGGTTGGTGGTTGAATCATTCATTCTAATTTTCCCACGTTTCTCCTTCCTGAACTCGGGTTTTCATTGTTAAAAGCTAGATTTGGCTCATTTGTAAAGGGTTGGACATTTTTTATGATCTGCAGGCTCCCTCCTTCACCCTGGCAAGTGAATTTGTGGAATATCAAACCATTTTTAGGACCGCAACATGTTTTCTACCTCCTTTCTATTGTAATGCATTGTATTTAAAAATGGAAATGACAATGCAAGCTCTGTGAATGAATTTTCAATCTTTTCTTGTGTTTTTTGCTCTAACTTGATCCTTCATTACAATTTTAGTAATTTGTACATGATTTGTGTTACATTTTTATAATCTGTGTCAATTTGCAGAAGTATATGTTCACCACTCCTTTTGTGTATCACCTTGTTAGTTTAGTTTTATCTTCTTTTCTCTCTTCTACCCTTGTCTCCTTGGCAAAATTAGAGTAGGATTTTGAGTTAAACCTCTGATAAATTTCATGTATACATTTGATCAGAGGAGTAGAGGAACCAACCTTTAATCTGGAGATCTTTTTTCCCATTTTTGCAAGTCCACACTTGGGGAGAAGATTCCATGTTGTGCAATCACACTGGATGCTCATTATCAAACTAGAAATCTGAGAAAATGTCCATGGGTGCTGCTGATTTGCACTAACAGTTCACACTTAACTATTGAGAGAATACCACACATGAACCCCACACACTGCACAATAGGTACTACACATTGTGTCTCTTCACACATCTCGCATCACAAATCATACATATTGAATTCTACATTCTTTATTTATTCTACATAATTTTGACATTTTCGCGTTTACACATCATTCATATTCTACATGTCATACCACTATTCATCACACATATATGTCACACTACTATTGTCTACAATTCTAACATTACATACTACTCCTCCTACATAGGGTGCACTTCACACTCTTAGACTATCCATACATCTTTCATTTTACATTTGGCATTCACTCTACATTATTTGGATATTGACATTGGTACATCTACATACTATGCTTATATTCATCACGTTTTTTTCACACTCCTATTATCTATAAACCTAGTATCATATACTACTTATCCTACATTATACATTTTGTTCACTCTCCCATTATTAGACTATCTACATATCTTGCATTACCTACTATACATTGTATTTTACACATCTTGGACATCATATTGTCATCTCTTATCATCACACATACTACATATTCTTATACACATTGTACTCACTACCCTATGACGTACTCTAGTTCTTTGGACCATACTCGAATTACGATGGTCTACAAATCAAATGGATCTTATCATACACAAATGTTCATCATTCGACCTTCCCTCATATGGCATTCCTAGGCTAGTGACATATGTTATAGGCTACATGGTCACCTATTCCTTCATCATGTAGTGGTACATGCTTTAGGCTACATCACCACTCCCTTTATTCATCTCATCATGATATACGCTTTAGGCTACATCATCACACACTTCATCACTAGGTTGCATATCATCACTACACATACACACTCATCACAGCACGTTAGACACACGACACACATGATTCGATCATTTACCGATGATGCACTCTCATTTTTGGTTTTTTCTTGAATGCTGAGGGGGAAAACTAAATGAACCTCATTATATACAACTTCATTCACTCGAGGGGCACACTGCTCCTATCATCCATCTTACATTCCACTCCATCCATCTAGAAACATATTGCATATCTTGGTTGTTTTAACTATTGCTTACTTTTTCTTGTATATGGTAACTTAGTACACATGCTAGATAGGTATCTGTTATGTCATTATAGTTACCATACACACATGCATGTTCACGCCCTTTTTTAAGTTGTGATTGAAAATACAGGTCTCCAATTTGTAGCATGGATGCTCACCTCCTACCACTCCTACAACGGTCACTGGGGCCATCCACATTCATCTCTTACAGGTGTTATTGTTTCATTTTATACTTAGCACTTAACATTACTTTCTTATATACGGTTTTGACATATGAGTTATCTTTCTGACATGTTAATGGATGCTTCATTTGCAACATTTTTTTTGCATCCATGGCTATTTGTTATTTGTAATTGATTTTTTTTTTATTGTTATTGTATGCGGGCATTTCCCTTTGTTTGGTCTGCACACTTGTTTGTTTGAATGCGTCCATTATGGCCTTGAGTGTCTTGCAAGATCATGAGTGGTGTCCCATGTTTGCAACCTGATTTGGTGGTCTACATTGCTTTCTTTTGTGTTTACTTACATTTTTTATTCTACATTGTTTTGTAGCATACACTTGTCTTTTACATGCATGATTTTTTGTACTAACACTTTATTTCTAGCCATTTGTTTGTGTGTTCCTTGATTTCTACCAAGCTCATTCCCTTCCCCCCACAGGGCATAATTTATGTTTTTAGTCCTCTTTTGGGGCTTCATTCTCCTATCAGCAATGTCACATTCACCCCCAAAGAGGGGGAATCATTTGGGGTTTTACACATTACACAATGCTCTATACCAATATAGTTTGGTTCAGTTTTTAATCCTTGACATTGTGGGTTATACAGCAAGTGGGTTCAGACAAGTCTTAAAACCCTGTACATAGCTGATTTTATAAGACATGGTTTTCCTTAGAATTTTGAGGAGTAGTTATAGGTTAGAGGATACATCGGATTTCCTCTCTACACTACTACAGCCAGTGGCATCAGATCACCCAAAAAACTAGGTAGTATAGAGATTTCTTCACACATCTTCAGGGTTGTAGTTATAGGCTGGAGAATAATGCATCTTTCTCCCTACACTTCTTCAGCTAGGATGGCATGAGATCTCCCAAAAAACTCGTAATACATGATACCCTCTCTACACCCTTTCTCTCATCACAAATCAGGTGCACATGTTCGTTTTAAATTTTTCATTTCCATTACATTATTTTTACTACATACATGTGGTTTTTACATATACATGTGTATTTTACTACTTCATTGTTGTCTCCTTGTAGGTCTAGTCATATGAGAAGTAAGAATTCAAAAAAAATTACAACAAAGGTGTCAATAACAAAACAACATTTTGTGGCAGCACACACCTCATACTAACATGTAAGTACATCACACACACATGTTTCCACCCTAGGTTCACTCTCACCACTTTTTGCACTTTTACATCTTTAGTTTCCGCACTCCACTATTTTATCATTCCACGCTTTGTCTAGTCCATTAACACACTTTCTACATCACTCTACATGGATTATTAGGTACATATCTCTATCTACTTTATGTTACCGAGCTTCTTGCTCACCAACATAAAGTGTGGGAAAATGTAGTCATAAAATCAACAACTTTAGATATTATTTAGTCTTGGTCTCATGTTGTTATTCATCTGGTTTTTGGTTGAAAAAATTACTAATTAACCCGTATCCTTTTTCCATTTTACTTTGTTTGATGTCATCACTACCGACCTCCCGCATCTACTCGCCCAGTCAGTTCCTCCATTTGGCATTGTTTTATCTTTGACTAGGGCACTGCAAGTGCCCTAGTCCCATTTGGGTTTCCCTAATAATTTTTACACTTTCCCACCACTTTTGGGCACTTTCTAGTCATTTGAGCTTTCTATATTTTTAGTGGTCAACCTTTTTGGGGTTAATTATGAAATTAGAAAAAGAAAACCATATAAATAAAAAGGTATGATACCATAATGAGGGACCAAGCACTAAGCACTACTATCATCACCTAAGGTTCCATCCATCAAAGGATCCTTTTTCATCCATCTAGCTTCATCACAAGGCACAAGGTTGATTCATCTACATCACACTGCATAAGAGGTAATTTTATTCTATTCCATCCACCATTTTATTACATTTATACACATAGTTATTGCTCATTAATTTCACAAAGTGAGACTGGCACAATATCACCTTGGGTATGATTACACACACACATAGAACTACATCGGTTCTGAAATGTAGAGCAGCACTCAGTTATTAAGTCCACCATTGTGGTCATTGAGGATAGTCTGACCCCTTCATATGCATCTTTCTTTTTTTAGGGGTTTGATACTTGTCTTAGGGTTTTACAGGTCTCATCTTCATCGCATATTTTCAGCGACATATATCCAAGTTTAGAAATACTATTGCTATAGTAAGAAAAGGAAGGTAAACATCTATTGACATCTCAGAGGAGGTTTCCAAAGAGTTTTCACATACAAGGGTACCCATATCTCAAAATATGGAGCCCACAGATGCCTTTGTACCTCTCCAGGCATCCCATTCCAGCCTACTATTCCAGATATGTGTTTTCTAGATATCTGTAACTTCTGTGTATTCATTCCTACATTTAGTTCATCTAGTATATTTTGTGACACAGTCTCGAGGCATCTTCAAATCAGCTAAGCTCTTTCTAACTCTCCTTGCACATTAGGGTTTCATATTTTCATAGCTTAGATTACTTAGGTCATTTCCTTTTAGGCTTATATTTTTTATTTATTGTTGTTCTTTATATTAGATTAACTATAGAATTAGAATAGTGCCATATTTTAGTTAATCAAATAATGACATACAAGATATCTTTCTAGCATGTGTAAAAATTGTACATGTAAGCATCAGTAAGAAATAGTAAATGCGACAAAGATATACAATATGTTATGGATGAGATGGAATGGAATGCAGTGTGAGTGTGATAGGATTTTCGTGACCCCCGAGTGTGTATGTATGTATGAGTGAGACAAGGTTCATTTATAAATGACCCATCAGCAGTCAAGGAATGAACCATAAAACAAGAGTTCATCATCAGGAAATGGTTTGATCATGTACACTAGAAAGAGATGGTCATCAAAGCATAGAGTGTAGTGAGTGTGAGTGAGATGATGTGAGGTTCATTTTATATTGAAACCCTCAGTAGTTGAGTATGAACCACAGAAGTAGAGTGTGTCATAGGGTAATGAGTGTAACATGTAAAAGTAGATGCAAGAGTGACATAGAGTGAATAATGCGCAGAGTATGTGGTAGAAGCTACGAGAGAAAGATGTCAAGCATGCGCAAAGTATGCATTGTGTGGTGTGTGGTGTGGTGTGTGGTGCCCTCAATAGTAAAGTGTGAACAAAATCATGAGAGTACGTCATTGAGTATTGACGACACAAATAGTGTATCAAAGTGTGCAAGATGAATGTCTAGAGATGTGAAGTATGAAGCCTGAAGTGTGCCAAGAGAAGTGATATACACCTAATGATGTATGTAGGGGGTAGGGAAGATAATAATGGTGACCCCAAAGTATATGAGAAAGGGGAATATTATGTAACACAGTCTAGGAGATCATCATTGTCATGGTCAGAGCCAAATGGAGAAGTGTTAGAGACTTGGTAAGAAATAGTGTCAGGATGATCAAATAAAGAGCCATTGAGGTGTAAATTATACATACCCATAGCATATTATGCATCAATGAAAGGATGAAATGGAAAACCATGTGCATACCATCGAGAAATATTTTTTGAATAGCCAAGAAATGAATCATTGTAAATGAAAAAACGACCAAAGGGTATAGGAAATGAAATATCCGTATGATCAGGGTCTAAAGTTCCCCAAATGTATTCAAGCTAAGATTACCCAATTGTAAGTGGAGAAAAGAGAGGAGAATTTTTAAGATATACTGTGAGGTGAAGGACACGAAGACCATAAGTAGTAATAATGCAGATAAAACCATGATAAAGATGGGGATTGTAAGGTAGATGATAAAGGTCATCGAATGCAAAGCCTAACTGATTCAAGCCATCATGTGTACATATAGTATCGAAGAAAGTAAGATAAAATGGGATATGATCCCAATAATAATAATTCATGAAAAGTGTGCATGTAAAAGGAAAATGTTCTAATGATCGTTGCACATGAGAAAGTGAAATAGGTAGAATGACATCCAATGTTTGGACAGGCCCCCGATTAAGTACCATAGCATTTATATAAACAGGAGGGGGAAATGATGCAGATGGGACAATGTATAACATGCAAATAACACCTTCAAGTGGTGGAAATTTCACTGAAGAATCCGTGGGTTTTGGGTCATTAGTAGTAAAATATGTTGGAGTAGGAAGGGTTGTGGCTGAATCACAGGTGCAATATTTGAATGGTTCACGATCACCAAAAATTGTATACTCTACACCCTCATGTAATAATTCAACACATTGATGCTTTGTAGAGTGTATTGCTTGCATGGCATGAAACCATGGTCTATTAAGTAAGCAATTTGATTGAACTAGAAATTCAATGAAAAAAAAATCGTATGAAGGGTTTTTGGCCCAAAAATGATAGGTAAAGTTATATGGCCTATACATGGATAAACGCAACTATCATAAGCGTGAAGAGAAATGGATGGAGGACTAAAATGAGCATTAGAAAAGCCAATATCCTTAATGAATGATAAAGTACACAAATTAAGCTTGGATCCACTATCGAATATAGTTCATTTGACACCAACATCATTGATATGAATCATTATGTATAAAGGTGGGTCATTGTCAAAATTAGTAAGATTAGTAGGAGGGTTAGATGGAAAAGTGATGTGCTGAGAAAAGGCATTGAATATTGTGTTATATACTATATCTAGATGAATATAAGAAGTAACACGAGTAGTATCCAAGAGAGTAATGATTTTAAAACTTAATTTAGGGTTGATGAGAAAGAAATCGTGAATAGAAATATACATGATGAGGGGAACTTAGAAAAATGCAAGTGGAAATGAAAGAGATACCCTAAAGGTGTTTGAAGAGGATGGATCCACCAAATGATTTTAAAAAAAATATTCTTTTTTTCTAAACCCTAGAAAGGCTATTTTAGAGTCACGGTGATAAATAAAGCAATAAAGTACATGAAGTGACACAAGTAATAAGCAAGATGAATGATATCCTAAGTGCAATGAAGAGCTATAATACTTAGTTTCTTTTGAAATTAATCCTGGAATGTGTGAAGATGGATAACTGATAAAACCAGCACACAAGAGGTTGTAACCGAACCAAGAAAAATGTAGAAGTGTAGAGGAAGGTTAGACTAGGGCACCTAGGGCAGTATTGGGGTGCATGGGCACTAAGATCCCTGTCTGGGTGCCAGATTCTATGCAAATGCTTAGAAAATGATCATTTCAAGGTCATTGATTTGTTGTAATCCTTCATTGTCTGTTGTATAGTGATCGTCGATGTCGATAATAACCTATAATAAAGATATGGCCTACAAAACCCCAAAACACATCAAATCCTAAAAAAAAATTAATGCAAAATGGGGGTCAAACTATCCTTGGTTATCAAAAAAGTGATCTTATGATGAAGCATTGCACTACATCTCAAACCCAATGTAGTTCTATGTGTGTGTGTGTCTAAATCATGCCCTATGTGGCTCTTGTGCATGTTGCACTTGATAGAGAGTGAGAAGTTAGATGTAGAAAATGTAAATAGATGTGTGCATGGAAAAATGAACTTCCACTCCTATGCATGTATGTATAATAACAAGTTCCTTGTCCCTTGAGTGAAGATAGATGGGTTTTTTTATTCTCTTTATATTTCTTTGGATGTAACCTTAGGTGATCATAGTAAATGCTTAGAGCTTGGTCCTTTAGTTTTAATCCCATAAAAATGTATTTATATGATTTGTTTGCTTGAATTTTGTAATTGATCACTAAAAGGTTGACCCCTAATAGATAAAGATGCCCAAGAGCTATAAAAGAACCAAAATGAGTGAGCAAGATACAAAGAGGTCTAAGGTGCCCAGAGGGGATGAGGGCACCTGGGCACTGATGACCTGGTTGGATGTTGTTTTCTAGAGCCAAAAAAGGTGAAGCATCAAAAGTTAGACTGGATAGTAGGGTGTGATAGGCCAAGAAGGAGACCAAAAAAGGAACCTAAGAAGCCAAATATAGTGATCAATTAGTAATTTTCTCCCTTAGGAAACATATGAATGCAATGCATGTGATTAGGACCTAGCAATGTACCCAATGTGTGATTTAGTGTTTATAGACACTCTTTTTGAGGAGGGGTGCCTTTGTCTCCTATTCTTCATATTAGCTTGACAACTTATTATTTATATGCCATATTTCCCAACCTATCATGCATGTGGGACTAGTTTTCCACATTTTAAATAAACTATGCATTTCCTTACTAACTCACACTGCTACCTCAACAATGCCACAATGGTTACCAACTCACCTTTCCACATTGCATACACATTTCCTCCCCAACCAAGTCTATGAGCACCACACTTAAACATTATGCTACATACATTATCCCATGCGCTCATACCTTCCAAAAATAGTGAGCCAATCGCCAATAAAAATAATCCACATCACCCATTTTAAACAAACTTATCCCCAATGTGTGCCCAATGTGGGATTAAAAAAGGAAGGTCAAGGTGCATTTAGGATTCAAAGCGCCCTAGGA
This sequence comes from Taxus chinensis, assembly GCA_019776745.2. NCBI lineage: Eukaryota > Viridiplantae > Streptophyta > Pinopsida > Cupressales > Taxaceae > Taxus > Taxus chinensis. The sequence goes on along the minus strand of CM034147.1, from coordinate 923,619,487 downwards.
AGGATTCAAACTCCTGAATTTGTGCAAAATGATAAAGTACTTAACCATTATGCCATGCCTTTGCAAACAATATAAAAGGCACATTGTTTAATTTTAAGGGTACTTCAGGGATGACTATGTATTAGCCAATTTATTTTGGTTTGTAAACATGGTCAATTTTGACCCTTTAGATGGCATTTTCATGATTTTTGTATAACTGGAGAAATGTTCGAAATTCCCTGTTGATCATCTTAATATCTTTATTTTCCCAGTTGGATATCGTTTGACATACCTTTGGAATATTTTTGACCTCTTTTAACGTAAAACAAGGGGAATTTGATTGTGCAAATACTACAGGAAGGGGTAAGGACATTGCTGATAAAGATCAAATTATTTCAAAGGTATGATAAACATATTTTTATACATTTCCGATCCATTCTTTTTTGCAATATTTATTCATTGTACTTGTAAATTTCTTTATTAATGGATCAGATGGCATTATAAGCTACCCTGGAGACGTATCCCGATCAGCAAGTGAACTTCGTTATCAATTTTGGAGTTTTTGTTTAGTTTTACATCTGGTTATTCTGATTATTTACATTTTTAAATCATATTTTAACTTATAATGGTATAAATATAACACGTTTAAAATGTTTTCAAAAGATCATATTTGATCCTTTTGAATTTACAGACTATAAATGATTAACGAGTTTAAGTTCAATTTTCAATTCATTTGTTTTGGAAAACATTTAAATCAGTTTTACATAATATTTTAATCAATTCCTATTCTTAATTTTGAGAAAATGATTATTTTTAAAATATATGTTTGACTAACTATTTCAATATGGGGTTAGTGTTATTTTACGTATCAACGTCACATTCTAACTAATATTGACATTCCTGAAGAAAATCCACTTATCATTCATTGTGACAATTAGGGTGTGTTGAAGCTTATGAAGAATCTAATTTTCCATGAACAAACTAAGAAAATTATTTCAAATTTCATTACATTCAAGAACAAGTTTTGAACCACCACATCCAGCTTCAGTACTACCCAAAAAATTCTCAAGTAGTTGATATACTCACCAAGTCTCTTGGCAAGATGAAATTTGATTTGTTTCGGGGTTACCTTTGTAAAAACAATGTAATAAAGGGGGAATGTTGATGTAAATGATTACATTGTTTTTTTGCATCACGTCGTTTCACCTTCTCTCCACATGGGATGACCTTCCATGTCCTCTACGTCATTTTGGTTCAAATTCCCTTCTAACATTTGGTCTCCTCCATCTTCATTTCTTTCCTACCTTGTATATATACATGAAATTTACATTGAATACAACATAAAATACAAATCATATTCTCTGCTTTCTTAGTGGACAACATTTTAGGTGTCTAGGTTTTATACTTTTTGTAGGTGATTATAGGTCATAATGAGGTTGTGCAAATAAGAGCGTTATATAGCAAACCGTATTTCTAGGAAAGTTAAGTACACATGAAGTTGTAAATTATGAGTGTAGAAGGGTAAAAGACCATGCAGATCTAGCTAGGACCATACATCTCTAGGTCTAGACCATACAACAATTTTACGATCTTGAAAAAATTTAATTTCTAGTTCGAGTATTGACAACAAATCATCTACAATTTTTGTTATGTACACATCCAAATATCATATTTTCTAACTTGTACATATGTAACACCCGTTAAAACAACCCACTTAAGACCCAATAAACAACCTAGGGTTAGTTAGGAAAATTATGGAATAATTTTTTTTTGTGTTAAGAGTTTCTACAACCATGTTACAAGGCAAAAACTGTCACTAACAAGTTCCAAGACAATTCTAATCCACTAGAATACACTTTTCTCTTATTAACAGTTTATTAGAGGTCACAAGGTCCAAAATTTAGGGTTAGAAGTTTCAATTAGGTTCAGAGGGTAAATTATCACCATACCCACTTTCTAATAGGCTTAGAGTTTCAACTTGATTTTTCTCACACTTAATTCATTCAAAATTTCCCTAAATCATTCCCATTTGATAGAAAAATTCCTCACCTTTCCAATGATATAAATAAGTCCTCCTAACTCCTCATAAAACTCAAGTTATGGGTCTGGCAAGCCTTGGGGTGAAAAGTTTCCCCCAAGAGCGGGCCTACGGGCCCAAGGATGAAAATTTTCCAAAAGGGGCGGGTTAGCAGACCATGGGGAGACTTTTGAAAATTTTCCTCTGCGGGGGTAAAAATCACTTTGTCACCCGTGCTTCTGTGGGTCCGAAGAGGACACGTGGCACCCTCTAAGGCAAAGCGGTGAAAAATGAGGGAAGGTGGGGCGGCGGAGAAGTTTGAGGAAATTTTCCAAAGGGGGAGGAAAAACAGTTACGTTGCACGCGCGAGTCTGTGCATCTGCGGAAAAAAAAAAATTCAAAGAAAAGGCGGGGATGCGGGGCCACAAAAAAGTTTAGGAAATTTCACCAGCATTGGAAGTTAAGTTCCAAAATCCTCCAACACCTCTGTCGAGCCACATGTCGGCACCCGATAGGCTGCGGGTTGGTGGGGCTGCGGGAAAATTTATAAAAAAATTCCAAAAACTAATTTCTCAAAAAATATTAAGCTGGAAGGGTTTTTCCCCTCTGTCATCCCATGTGGCAAACCTCTGATTGGCCACGGGCCAGCAGGGCGGCAGAGAAATTTTCAAAAAAAAAGTCCAAAAAATTTCTAAGTTTGTGAGGGAAAAATTCAGGCTGCAGGCCCGCCAAGGAAATTTTTCCCAAAATTTTAATGCCAAATGAAGAAAACTTAATAAGGCCATAACTTTTGATAGAAAGCTCAGTTTTGGGAAAATGAGGACTTTCTGGAAAACTCTCGACGCCCTCTTTGTGTAGGAGTCATTAATTTTTTATTTTGATAAAGTTTAAGGGGTCAAGTTTAAGAAAACAGATTACAGAATTTTTAAAAGCAAACTGGTAAATTTTAACTTATAAATTTTGTTTAATTTGATCTTCTCCTTCACTCAACATGCCAAATAAACATGGAGAATTATTCTAAGAAGGATTTAGGATGCATTTGGAAGGTAATTTTTTTTAATTGATTTCCAATTCGAATTCTCCAACATTTGACAGAAGAAAGACTGTGAAAATTTTGGGCCCGATTTTGCAATGTTTTAAAATATCTCCTTAAGTGTTTAGGTCTGGTTTTGGGATCATTTTTACCTCATTAAGTCCAATTGATTATTTCACTTGTCTCTTATCTATTTGTAGGGTTATTTGAACATTTGATTAAGGAATTTTGCAAGGTATACAATGAAGTAAAAGAGCTTATACATTTCCAGAAACAGAGATTAGACTATCTCTTTTGCCAAGCAATGAAACATTGAATTCATTCCATGCTAGCCTTAAATGTTTTTTTTCCTTCTTCAATTAAACATTAAAACAAGAATTCAGTTCCTGTCCTTTCAAAAATCATATATTTTAACCAGGTAGAATAGTATAATTTCTTCTCACGTGTTTCTTCATTTTTCCACCTTCCAAACAAGGATTCCAAATACAGAATTTAAATATAACAATGCCATTCTGAACAAGGTAAGACAACTTCTATTAATGTAATGAATATTTTACAACTCCTTTCATATATATATTTTCAAAATACAACATATAGAATACATGTCTTTCTTTTCTAATAACAAAACTGAATACAGAGCATAACTCTTTCACTTTTCAAATTACAGCTTTCATAACCAAATACAAACATCTTTTCTTCGCAAAATATATTACAATTCCATCCACTTCGAAGTGGGAAAGGTTACAAAATAATTCTCTTAAGGGACTGTCCAAACTAACTTCTTTTCTCAGCTCCAGGATAACAACATGCATTCTTCTCATTCTTCCAATTTGATCATAACAAAGGAAGGGGAAAGGAAACGCTCTCCACCCAACCAAGCCATCCAATGAAGAGGAGAATCCATCCTTCTTCATTGGCCCCCGAACCCCAACCACAATGCAATAAGAGAAGTATTTCAACACATGACAACAACAGGCTTCCACATCACACAAGCATCCTTTCAACATGCACATTTCAAAATTAAAAACACAGTTCAAACAAAATAGTAATTTACAACTGCATTGAAACATTATGACAGAAATTAGGCTTCATCATGCAAGCCAAAGGAGCAAGAACTATGGGGGGAAGTTTTTTATCCCTCCCAATGGGAATTAGGTATCCACCTGTAACAAACTACCAAAATAAATCATCTCACATATCCTTATGCCCCCCACAATCCCTCCTTATGCCCCCCACAATTTTCCTTATGCCCCCCACAAAGTAAGAAATGCAAGCTATTTCTTTTCCATGGTGGATCCCAATCCCAAACTCCCTCCACAAGAATTCTATTGCCATTGGCATTCCCTTATGCCCCCCACATGGATTCCCCATAGCCTTTTCCTACTCCATTCCTAGGAATTCTACCCAAAAAACCCACACATGCTAACAAAATTCACACAATAACATGTAGATTTAAAAAGGAAAAGAGTATTTCAAGAGCCAAGCTCTTACCTCTCCATGATGGAGTTGTCTAAGTTCCAAAATAGAAATCTCTAATCCAATGCAATCAATCCACGACCAATTACAACATGTAACAGTCTTCCCAAAATTTCCTCCAAAGCAAGAGCTTCAATCAACAAGAAAATTTCCCCAAGGAAGCATTCCTAAAAGTTCAACAACCCAAAACAAAGCAAGGAGTTTCAATTTTATAGAAGAGGGAAGAGAAGAGGATGAGGTGGATTCATGTAGGATGCCACATCACACATCCTCAACTCCAACAAAAAATTTAAATTCATTCTCCAAGGTACAATAAAGAGGTGGGTGAATAATATGAAAATTTACTTCCACACTCAAAGGAGCCCACACCCCAAAGGACTGCAAATTTAAAACATGAAGAAATTGCAATTAAAAACATGCAACTTGACTTATAAAAATGCATTAAAAAGGTCTAAAATCAACCCTGCAACCATAGGTATGGTTAGTAAATAAAATTAAGAGGTATGGGACAAGTTTTACTTGTCCCACAAGCCTCTAAAAAATAGCCTCCAAGGAAAAATTCAAATTTCCAAGGAGGTGGAGTGTTTCATACTCCAAAATCTGACTTACACAACCCTTACACATACTTACACATCACTTACCATATTTAGTACAAAATCCAACAACTTCTATAATTACTTTTTTATATCCTAAATTTGATTTATTTATTTATTTTAACAATATGATTACTCACATTAATTCTCCACAATTAAAAGAATAATGAAAGGGGTAAATGCATCACAAAATAAACACATGCAAACAATAATAAAAGAAACCACATTAATAAAATACACATAACCCCTTGGTCACATTCAAAGGTAATCCCCCCATGGCAATCCCTAACAAAAACAACACACACACAAAACAAGTTGCCATGGTGACCTTGTTGAATTCATCTAGAATTCCAATGTGGTTGGTCTTCAATCCCCCGATGTTTGTTGTGATATTTTATCATGTAAAACACAAATACCTCCTTCAGCCTCGTGGCCATATCAAAACATCCAACATGATATAAATATAATCACAAAATCATCTATACATATAGATCACAACAACATCAAGGAAATCAACAATATCACTTACAATTTATATCAATAACTATGTCATCATTATATAATGTCCATTTTCTAGATCTACTCACAATATCCAAAAATCACATGTCCGAACAACATTCCTAATATATCCATGTCAAATAGTATATCATCATCCACATATGAAGTGTCTCTAATAATCATCATGCATCATAACTAAATCAAGATAAACAATAATCCATGATCCAACATCTAACATCATACTAAATCAAACTATAATAATGTCCATAATGTAACCAACATTATCAAGATCAGTATCAAAAGGTGTCAAAGGGAAGTGGGCACTACAACATATAAGTCTTCATCCTCTTATGGGTTTGAGCTATTATGTTATTCTTTATCATTGTTGCAAGTATTTATTCATTTTCTAATTATGCATGATTAATGTGGAAATAATTAGATCATAATAATCTCATATAACACATCCTTATATATCCTATATTGTTGTGTTCTTTCCATAGCATAATTTAATTAGGGTGTAAGCAATTCCATGTACAAAATCTAAAGAAGAGAATAAGACTAACTTCAAGACATGAGATTGTAGGGAATATTGGTGAGCGCTAGTAGAAAAAATGAGTGATGGATGATATGTGGAATTATTTATCATATCACAGGTATAAATATCCTACTTATAGCATTACTAGCTTATGATAGCCAACAAGATCAATCGTAGTTTATTTTTTTAATGTGGAAAAATCTTAACCCGAGAGCATAGATTGTGGTAACTTGTAGGTAATATTGGTGAGTGCTAGTAGACCAAATGAGTGATGTATGATATGTGGAATTATTTCTCATCTCACGGGTATAAATATCTTGTTATCACCAAATCACATCACCCCCCAAATTGTTAGCATGTGAATAGGGCATTCGATGTGATTTGGTAACATGGGCATCACCTCTCAAGTTGTGAGACTTGCAATATTGAGGTGAACCTCTGGAGAGGGTCAAATTCATCTTCCTAAACTAAGCACTATACTACCCCTAGTTAAAGGAAAACAACTAACTAAACCTATACTAATATTTCTAGGGGGATAGGGAGAAAGATTACATGAAATAAAACCTACACTAGAAGTGGTGATGCACCAAGAAAGGGATTTGCTAGACAAATTTATAGCCTACCAATGATGAAGGATGAGCATGGGAAGGATGGACATGCATTACATACCCAATTACATATAACACTTCGTTCCCATTAAGCACAAAATCTTCCAAAACCTACAATAGAAGCATGGGGTTGCAAAGTATACCAGTAAACATGAGAGAGGTAAAAGGAAGTGAAAAAAATGGTGCAAGGAAAATAATTGATCACAAAACATTATTTTATTACTCCAAGCACATGCACAGTGCATCATTACAATAGGAAGAGGAAGGGTTTTCATTACAATATTTGGAAGGAAGGCTTGAAATCCTCTAAATTCACAACTCAACTTGGAAAGAAGAGGGGAAACATGGAAAATTTGTCTAACTTTTTTTGAAATAATGAACCCCTTTACATTTATAGAAATTCTGAGTTGGTGATAGAAAGAAGGATAATTCCTAAAATCTAGGCATAACAATAGCAAGTATGATCTTCTTTTAACTACCCATGTTTGACCTGGAACACCCCATACTTGCTTATGAAATTTTTTGTATCCAAAGAAAACTCCTCCCTCCATGCCTTCATAAATTTAAATGACCCAACTTAATTAAAAATAATATTTTAATAATTTTCTACATGCACCTTTAATCCCCTGGTGGACCTTTGGGTGAAATATTACATTTCGGGGGTCTTAGTGTCTGACTTGGTAAATTTCTCGCTAACCAACTCGGTGAGTTGGTTGGTGATATCTTTGCTTGCATTACATGATAGGCTTAAACTTACCTGCTTCATGTTTTGTACCACTTCCTGCCTTTGCGTTGCATTTCACCAAGCCCACATGGCTCGTTGGGCGAGATCCACATTTTCAATGTTGTCCAACCCCTTTGCAAACTCACCACTTTCATTTCCATTAGTTGGGAATTTTTTTTGTTGCACAAGATTCGTGGCATATTTTTTGTTGGCCACTTCATTTTCCACATCTGCTAGACATCATGTCGATCTCTCCATTCAAATTCCCACCTCACATTCCTCTAACCAAGCGGTCGACTCAATCTCCTTGGGATATACCCTAAACATTTCACATTGGGCACCTTAATTTTTCCAACTCGGTCAGCCATACTAGCTTTCCCCTCAATGAACTCACCAAAAATTTTGATCTTGTCATTATGCATGGTGTTTCCAACTCGTACAGTTTCCCTTAATTCTCACACTTTAGAGTTGAATTGACCAAACATGTTAACCGCTTCCAATTTGGACTTTAGAGTCCGACCGAACTCCTTTTCGGATTTTGGAATCCAGCCCACCCTAAACATGAACTTGCTCACTCAATAATTCTCTGAATCGCCACAACTCCAAAACCTAAATTCCTAAATTCAAATTCTGGAGTTTCAGAGCACAAGATCACATTTGCATTGAATCTTCCCGTTGGTCTCTGACGTATCATTTCCTCGAAATTTGAAAAACCACCTCTCTAAAATCTGAAGTGCCATCATTCCACCACACATCCCACAGTAAGCCCACAGAACTCGATCTTAACCCCTCAACCTTACACTCATCTCTATTAGCAACCTTTCATGGTGAGCTCGATCAAGCTCATTCAATGGTTTCAATTTCGGGTCATTACAAACTCGCTAAGATCACATTCGATATCACCTCGGTTTTCATTGAATCCCTTTGCAAGCTCAATGACTTGTGTGATATCTTTGGCCCATGAGATCCTGAGAATGACTCGGGCGAGTAGCCCTCCATTCCCTCGCACGGTTCCTAGCTGGGAAGATCCAAACAACCTGCTTCTATCTAGTTTGTCTTTCTGACCTTGGTCTTTGATGTCTTTCCGACCTTGGTCTTTGATGTCTTTCCTCAATTTTTTGTGGGTGGACTCGGCCTTACCATTTTCCATATTCCACCTTGCTCTTCACGAGCTTTCCACCACAATGGCCAAGTATCTCAGTCCTTCTTTGCACCTAGCCTCTATAAGCTCGCAGCAACCCTGCCACAAACTCCATATCCAACTCCTCGAGTGATCTCTTATCTTGACTCTTTCCTAAGGTGTTTTATATGATGCCAAATCTTTAGCCTTAACCGCCAAGATCATTGTGAGTTCATGGCCCCTTCCAACCTTCCAGCTTAGGCCATCTCTCATGTGAGTCCCTGAGAAAACATTTGAGTCACCATATATAATGTCTTCACCACTTGACACCTGCGACACCCCACAAATCAACTTTCCATATCAATTATTCAACTGATTCTCTCTAACTCATTCAAAGTGTTTTACCCCATACAAAGCTTGATCCTTTGTATTACCCAAGCTCGCCACTGCTAAACTTGATCCAAGCTTGTGAGTCTAACTTTTATGAATTCCTAAAAATAGCTCGACTTCGAGCTCACCACTCTATGTTCCTGTAACCCATGCACGAGCCACTTGTAAAGCAAGTTACATTGATCCATTACGTGTGAAACCCAACTTGGCTTATCAAGATGCTTAGTGAGCCATTTTTAGCTCATGGCTATTGTGCCTTTCGAACCTTATTTTTAATTAGTTTTGACTTTCATGGGCTTCATCTTGAAACTAGAGGGTCATAAAGACACAACAAGACTCCCCAAACACAGTTTATCAATTTTAAACAATTTCTTCCCATGATGACTAGAAGTGGGCCCGCCAAGGCCAATTTTCTCACTCTGACCAAACTTAGAACCTCCAAGACACGGAAAAGAAAAGAAAATTTCAAGATGATCCTGAAATTTCACAGAATACCATAAGTGCTCCTCGAATACTTTTGAATTCTCGTTATTGTAAAATTGTGCCTGTAACCCAAAATTCTCCTACAAAGGTCCCTTCCGGTCCCGGGGTCCAATTCAACCCCATTGTGTATTTTTTCTTAAGGGTAAAAATGGATAACATTTTTGACGACTCGCGGGGATGTTTTCCTGTTAAGCATGATTCCAATATCCTTGAAGTGCCCATTGGTCACGGAGTTATTGTTGGTATCCTAAACTGATCCAAACCTTTGAAATTTGACTCTGAAATCTTCTTAGACACTATTGAACCTGTGCTGAACCAAATTGAGCATATCACTTACAAAATTTCTAAATTATAATTTTTGTGAGAGTGGAAAATTATCCTGATTTGAATTCACTTGCTCCTCCTATGCAATTCTGATCTATGGGATTAAAGGATGATACATTAACCTATCTTGATACTTGAATTTTGCTAAGTATGAAGCGTATTAAAACCAATTATTTTTGGCACACAAAGCACATTACAGAGTTTTGAATAAAAAATCTATTGAGTTGGGACAACATAGAACTCTATTAAGTTATAATTTTTCCTCTCTTTTGAACACTCCACTTCCGACACACTACACAAGAGCAATGATAAAACAAAACACACACAAAAATTGAAAACCATACATGTTTTAAATGAACCATGCAGATTTTCCCAAGAAATTATTCTCTTAAAATCAAACCTATTCCTACTCTACACTAACTGGAGGCACATGTGAGATAAATGAACCCAGTAACTGGTTGTGCAAAATAGCTCCCTTTCCTCATAATGGGAAACTATTCAGATGATTTTAAAATGGACATGGCTAAGACTGAGAGTCAAAATCTGAAGCAATATAAATTCTCCACTTGGTTCACCAAGGCATCAACTGGAAAGAGAAAGCATACCTCTTTTAGTTTCTCTACATTTTTTGTGTAAAGGAATTGTGACTGATCTTTGGGGCTTTGAAACTCATCCTCACATTCCAAAGTGAATGTGACTAGTTGTGGCTCCTCCTTTGGCTTTAATGAATTTAGGTATCTGATGGGACACAGTTTGAACGTTGAATAATGAATTCTTCATGCAAACCTTCCTGAAAAGTGTGGTTGTCTATGATATGATCTTGACATTTTTTCTCATCTACAAACAACTGATGTTGCACTTGGGTGATTGGTATGGAAGTGATATCCTCTTTTTTTCCTTCCCCTTCTTTAACAACAAGAAATTCCTCCACATCATAGAATCACTGCAAGTGTTTGGAATTTTTTGCTCATGTAGGAGTTCCTTCTCTCCCGATTAAAGAAAAAATTGACCTTCATTTGTGATCTCCTCATCAAACATGAAAATTGAAAGGTCAAAATCTTCCATTTATTTCTCTATAGGTCTATTAGTGGCAACAATATTTCCGTGGCTTTTCTCCACGGTATTTTCATCAAGTTCCATAATTAAGAACAAAAAATTCTCAATAATATCATCTCCATTCAATGCTTATAAATCTAACCTAGCTTCTCCCATGTGCTCCTTTTTATCTTTGTTCAATGAGTCATATGTAAGATGATATTCCTCCAATCTTGGCTCAAGAAGATGGTTATGAGAAACGGGTCGCTCTCCTATGTTTCCCTCCAATGCAATAGGCATTTTGTGTTGGAAAAGAGGTGATGGAACAAAAAATTGTCAAGTTCCATAGGCTCCTAGATCCATCAAAAATCTCCTCTAAATCTGAAAAATAATTAGCCTCTCCATTTTTGGGATGTGTTGAGAGTTCAACTTCCATCGCGGTGTATTCCATATTGGCATTTTGTTCACCCTGGTCTTCTTTATCTTAAAAAAATGAAATTAGAAAGCTCAAATTCATCTTCAAAATCAGAAATTTGGAAGGATGAAGAAGGAGAAGGATTTGAAATTTCATGTTGTTGGTTGGATATTTTGTCAATCCAAAATATGAGGTTCAACCACAATACATGGGATTAAATCCCTCCTCAAAGACAGGTGAGGCTGCCTGTTTATTACAAATCTAAAACACAGCATAAATAATATATACAGTATTCACACTAATCTAACCATTGGGGTTGGGATAGAATCCCGAAATCCATATCCACACTATGTGAAGATGTTGCTTTTGTAAATGGACTGGGTCGGAAATTATTACAATGAAAGAAGCACAATGGAAAGGAAATGAGAGGAACGTATTTTCTTCCGAGTAAACACAGAGCACGAAATAATCGTACGAGCTTTAGATCACAAATATAATGTTTGAAATGATTAAAAACACCAAGATGCTAAACAAAGAATAGCTTAAGATTATGAACATAAGAACAATATCTTAAGAAAGATGTATCTCACAATACAAAGTTTGTGAAAACAGCATCAACTCCTATTCCTTGAATGATTAAAAGAAAACACAAAGTTTTTATTCTTCACAATAGCTCCCAATATTTCAAAAATCTCTCACCCTTTGGAATGCATAAGCATCCCTTATTTATAATAAAAGGAGTAGAGAGAAAATAGGATAAATCCTAGAAAATAGTGTTCTTTAAAAAGAGTTCTATTTTGCTTGACTCTCACGCAGGAGACCAAGTCAAAATATGATTCAAAAATGTGACGAAACAAAAATGAAAAAGACATGTCAATTTCAAGATTGAAATGACACATCGCATCAGGACTTAATCTAAATCGTCATCTTTCGCTCCTTCATCTTTCTCTTCCTCCCCAACTGAGCCTATTTGTTCCGAAATTCTTGGAACTTCCGAATTATGACTTGAATTTCATTTTCGTCAGGCGTAGTTGAATGATCATTCAAAACTTCGCAGGTTTCATGAGTATCACTGGCACTACCGGGAAGCTTTTTCAATCTTTTGCTGAGCTTTCTCAAGGCCTCCAAAGAATGTTCAATCTTTACAAACCTGTCGATGATTTCAATACCAAATCCGTGAGTTGGTTCATGCTAAATAGATTCTTGGATTTGTTTGAAAAGATCATCAGCTGATAGGATGCCTGAGTTTCCAACTGACACTTTTGCACATATTTTTAACAGTTCTTCCTGCAGGTCGCTCTTGCCATCGATCAACTGATCTCTTGATTCTCTCAATTTACCGCAGGCTTCGTTGAGAATCTTCACCCTGAACCTGATGGCTTTGGTCAACTGGAAATGCTTATCCACATGTGGGATGATGCCTTCTTCTACCAAGAGATGTGATGGCATTTGCTTTAATGCCTGGAGAGCTTCAAAATTCAAATCAAGATGTCCAATTTCTTGGGAGAAATCATCGTCCATCTTTTCTCCATCACTCTGAATGTTCCCCAAAGATTGATAGACTTCCACGACATCTTGAATCACTTCCTTCCCTTGTTGGAGCAGCCTTTGGATCCATTCATCGACCACCCTTCCTTTTTTATTGATCTTCTCAATCGTAGGTACTAATGAGAAATCGAATCCGACAAGGACAGAAGAAGATGGTATGGATTCAAGGGGTTTTGAGAGCTTACGCAAAACCTCAGTCAACTGCTCCACCTTTCCTTTAAGCTCATCTCTTTTGTCTTTTGTTTCTTTCAACTTCTGGCACAGCACATTTGTGGCATCCCGTGCATCCTGTTGTGCTCCTTCCATTGTCACCTCTCCTAGAGCCACCCTGGTTATCTGATAGTCAGAGGCTGTTATGTCCTCTTTGGTTTTGTCAGTCGCAGGAGTGGCGATCTCTGCAAACTTATGCCCTAAAGAGTCCACCAAAGCCCTTGAAACTATTTTGGGTTTCTTGGCTGATTTAGCAGTAGAGGCCTTGAGTGAGCTAAAATCAAAGGCTGGTATGGGTACAATCACCTTCCTCTTCCTTGGAGTTTTCTCGAGTAGCCATTGAGGCATGTTAGAGGGATTTGCCACTATTGTAGGAGCTGGTATCATACTTTCAGGAGGGGAGAGATCCAATGGAAAAGTGGGGACAGTTACCAATGTGGTAGCAGATTCAATAAAAGAGGCACAAGAGGGGGCGTGTTGGTGATTACTTTGGTACTAGCAGAGAGAGGTGAGGGTCCAGAGAAAATGCTGGCCATGATTGAAGAAGTCGATGGGGAATGAGGAGGTAGAAGTGGTTGTGAGGGATGAAGTGCAGATCCAGACTCCAAGGTCTGGGATGCAAGAGATAAGGTCTCCTCAGGTGGGTAGACAACAAATGGTGAAACCAGAGGCTGGCTTCCTTCTCCTTCCAAAGAAATTTCTCCTATTTCTGGTGGCGTTGGTGATTCTGGCACATTCACCGTTTCAACTAGAGAAATAATTGAAGAGATTTCTCGTTCTCTTCTCTTCTTGACAAACTTGACCTTTATAGGCCCCTTAGAAGATCTTTTGTCCTTTCCCTTTTTGGAGGGCCCCGCCTCTGAAGTAACCAACTTTGAAAAATTATCATCTTTAAAACTCATCCCCTAAGAGGCGAGCCATGCTTTGGTGCGTGTAAGAATCAGAGCTGACCTATCTGTAATGGAGGCTTTTTCACTGATTGACCAATCAATAGGTGGGAAAACATATTGATCTTCATTCAGTCCATCATAGGAAAGGTCCAGAACACTTTCATTATCGCTAGTACCTTCTGGTAAGTTAGCAAGCTCAAGTGTTTGAATCTCAGCAAGTGTTAATCTGCTATGATCTTTTCTTCAGACAGCAACCTCATCACGTAGATAAATCCAGATGTCCTCTATGCTTGTTCTGTGCAGGTGCAGAGTTCCATACGCCCTGAGGACTCCTTGAATATCAAACCCATCTCGGGGCTTCATGTGCTTCTTCAATTTATCTTGAAGCTCGTGGATAGCGTTCTTAGCTTTCACCACTTTTGGACAAGTATACCTTCCAATAGAAATTGGGAAAGATACGGCAGCCTTGTGTTTACTCTATTGGAACTTGTGAAAATCCAACAATTACCTGACCAACTCCATCAAGATTAGTTTGTCCCCTAGATATCTGGGTAAACGAAAAGGATCCCCTGGGTACATGACTACTCGAAGATATGTGAACTTCTTAAATTTCAAGAAGACACAAACCCATTTTGAAACTTCAGCCCATGCTTCATCAGATACTCTTGTTTTCCTCAGTTCAGGATTTAACCTGTAGATGTTCTCGTAAAATAAGGCATCGTTTACCCTTTTGAATTGGTCTTGAGACCCTTTTCTTGTCAGCTGAGGGAAATACTGATAAATATGTTCTACTGTCTTGTTTCCCTTGGTGTCCAACCCGGGATAGTTCCTCATACCGGCCACTACATAGGTGACATACGAGAACATGTAAAATTTTCCTGTAGACAAGACTGTTGTCATTTGAGAATCTATCTCGTTACTGACAAGAGTACCCCAATCAATTCCCTATTGATTCTTCTTAATAGTGATCATGAACTGATACATCCACCCTTGGAAAACATTTGATTCGGGAAAACCAAAAACCCGACTCAACAGAGTGATGATATCATTGATTTCCTGAATGAAATCACTTCTGGGAACAAGTCTTGGGAACCTGGAAATAGCCGGTTTGGCTTTGATCAGGAACTTCTTATTCAAGTGCTTGATGCAATCCTCCTGATCATTGTCCCAAGCTTTTTGGGCTGACTTGAGATCCATATCTCCATATTCTTCAAAATTAGGTAGCTTAAGAAGGTCATCAAAGTAACCTCTGTCTAATTTAATCACAACTTCTCCCGGCTGGTTTTTCACAGAGCGAGAAGCAGAGTCATAATTTGAAGCACAGGCCAAGATGAACTCGGGGCACTGAGAATACATAGGGAAGCCTGCCGCAAGAGGTAGGCCACTGTCGACTATCGATTTCATCCATGGAGTTTGAGAAGGGCTCTTGACCCTATTCCAAAAATCCTCCATGTCTACGTTTCCGAGCTCTGTATCTCGGATGTCGAAATTACAGTCAATATATGATGGAGACTCCACCTTCCTAAATTTTTATTTCATCCTCCCTGACTTTTCAGTCTTTTCTTATGATGGACCAGGATCCGACATGAGGGATTTCAAAGGAGGATAGTGTCGGAGATCAGGAGATGTTGAACACTGCGAAAACCCGACCCGTTGGAGATGCCAGAAAGGTGGAAAAACCCGACACACTGAGGAGGATGCCGGAAACTTTGGAAAACCTGACACTTTAAATTTTCTGATATACTGCGGGTTTTGAACACTGTAAAGCACCCTGCGAAACCCAAGAAGAGGGAATAGGGTATTTGTTGAGTTTGAAACATGTAAGTTTTTCCTTCACCATTTATATCCCAAACATATTTTTAATCATAACGACATTCCAGGGAATAACACAAAGTGATAATTCCAAAGGGGTAAATCCTAAAACATAAACCTGGTTTAGAAAAAAAACCCCTAAAATGGAAAAGATAAAATCCCAAAACAACCCTGATGAGAAACTTGGAAGAATTCCTCACATAATTAATCCACAAAAACCACAAACAAAGAATGAAGAAAAATACCTTCAACCGGGACAAGGAATGATAAAAAATGAGCAATGCAATCGGGCACATAGGTGAATTTCAGGTTTTGGGGTCGAAGATGCATGCGCAAAAATCCACAAGGTAAAAAGTACGTCTGGTAAAAATGACGTGGAAATCCGAATATATATATGAAAATTTACATTTAATACACTTCAGTTGACACGTGCCAACCACCCGACAACTCGGCATTAATGCCATGTCAGCATGCTCACGATATCCAGAAACCCGAAACAAAGGTTTTTAGAGTAATTCAGGTTTCGGGTTGCGGGAAACAATCGACATGAAGCATGATGCTTGATGGCCCCGGAAACCCGAAACAAAGGAGTAAATCAGACTTCGAGGATAGGAAGACAGGCGACATGGAGCATGTTTTAACGAAGGCATGTTCCGATGTTTGGAAGGCCCGCAAACCCGAATTACCTTACTTGATGCGGGTTTCGGGTTTCGGGGAACACACGACATAAAACACCCAAAACACATGTTGTTTTTCTTATGAAACCCGAAAACCCGATTATCTCTCTCTGAGAGGTGATCCTTAGAAAATCAGCTCCAAAAATTTCTTAGGGTTATCTCATTTTTGGTGAAAACTCAAAAATGGGATAACACGTGTATAGCCTATTTTGTAGTTGAAATATCTGAATCCATCTTGATTTCCTTCATGGAAAGATTCTCCTTGTGATTACTTGTAACATCTTATGAGGATCTTTTCAAATCAGTGCAATCTTCTAAAAATGTTTCAAGTTCTTGACATGCAGGGAAATTAGGATCATTGCATTCAGCTGAAATACCTTACACTTTGGAGATATTTTCTTCATTTACTTGCACATGTCTCTCTTCTAGTGAATTTGAATCCAACTCCTATTCTTCCTCTACAACTAATTTTACAATCTGTGGTAAATCAGTAGTTTTCATATACATGTAGTATCAACATGCACATTGCATTCCGAGGATGTAGATTATTGGCCCTCATTTACTTGTGTTTGTTCTTGTGTACATTTAGTCTTCACCACCTACTTTTGAACTCCAAACTTGGATGGAGGATTAATTACAAGATGAATTCACTTGATGTTAAGTCTTACAGCCCACTCCTTCAAGTTTTCCGCAAGCTCTTCTTTGCTAGGAATATCATAATTTTGGTCCTCCCAAAATGGATTCGGGAATGCAAGAGGAGGGGTGGGGTGGGATTGAAATGATTCCTTTATTGTTTGAGGTGATGGGAGAGGTGAAACTTGTGGCTTTTGTGGAAGAGAAGGAATATTAGATGAAAGAGGCGTAGAAGATTCATGGTGGGATGGTAAGATAGGAGATGAAGAAATGGAATTCACAATGTGGGAAGTAGGTGAGAAGCTTGAGAATTGAGGTTTAGGAAGAAATGATGTTGGTTGTGGAATGGAAAGAAGACTCTAAGATAGTAATGCATAAGTTTCACATTGACAGGACTGACTAGAATTGTATTCATGAACCTCTATCTCTTCAACCCATCTTTATAGTTGAGGTAGCATTTCAACCATGAAACAAAGATTGTCTTGCAGGCTGTAGTGATTTGGCATAGGGCTAACCCACGAACAAGGTACCCTAAATCCAATCCCAAATGCCTTCATTTGAGTCGTGGCTCTAGACTGCACCATACCTGACTCTAGTTTTCACATCTTAAGTTTTAACTTTGCATCTTCATATGTAGGATAACCTCCATCATCTGCATATTCCCGCTCTTGAAAAGCTGCATAGTTAGGTGAATAACCAAACTGACCATGAATTTTCTCATATGGATATGCACGCTATTGATTTTCACTATAAAAATAGATTTGGAGGTGGTCTGTCATCATTTGGGAATGAATTTTACAAGCTTGGAGGAAGAGTGAACTGGTATTGTTGCTACTGCAAGTGGGAATTTCATTACGGGAATGAAGCCATGATTGCATAGCTTCATGAATGGGAGAAAAATGGAAAGATGTGGAAGAAAAAAATGGATGTAAATGGGTGAAAAAATAAAGTCTGCAACTCAGAGAGTGGGTCATTTAGACTAATGGAGTCGCTAGTTGTGCTTGGGTATACCTCCTAAGGCTGGAATTTCAAATTGAGAGCACAACAACTTAATGAAATAAATTGAATACAAATACACACGTATGAAAAATATGATTCTGGTGCTCCCACCGGGCATGCCAAAAACTGTTATCACCAAATCATAGCACCCCCTGAATCGCCAACATGTGAATGGGGCATTCAATGTGATTGGGTAACATGGGTGTCACCTATCAAGTTGTGGGACTTGCGGGCTTGAGCTGAACCTCTGGAGAAGGTCGGATTCCTCTTCCTAAACTAATTGCTACACTACTCATAATGCAAGTAAAATAGCTAACTAAACCTATACTAACATTTTGAGGGGGACAGGGAGAGAGATTGCATGAAATAAAACCTACACTAGAAGTGGTGATACACCAAGAAATGGATTTTCTAGATAAATTTCTATCCTTACAATGAAGAAGGATGAGCATGGGAAGGATGGACATGCATCACAGACCCAATTACATACAATAATTCATTCCCATTAATCACAACATCTTCCAAAACCTGTAATAGAAACATGGAGTTGCACAGTATACCTGTAAACATGAAAGAGGAAAAGGAAGAAAAAAAATGGTGCAAGGATAGATAATTTATCACAAAACATTATTTCCTTACTCCAAGCACATGCACAATGCATCATTACAATAGGAAGAGGCAAGGGTTTCCATTACAATCTTTGGAAGGAAGGCTTGAAAGCCTCTAAATTCACAAAAGCTTAGCTTGGAAAGAAGAGGGGAAACTTGGAAAAATTATCTAATTTTTTTTAAAATAATGCACCCCTTTACATTTATAGAAATTTTGAGCTAGTGAGAGAAAGAAGGAGAAATCCAAAACTTTAGGCATGATAGTAGAAAGTATGGTCTCCTTGTAAATACCCATGCTTGACCTAGAACACCCCATGTTTGCGTATGTCATTTCTTATATCCAAAGAAAACTCCTCCTTCCATGCATTCATAAATTTAAATTCCCCCACTTAATTACAAATAATATTTTAATATTTCTTTAGGCCCCTTTAACCCATGGTGGGCCCCTGGGTGAAATACTACATTTTGGGGGTCTTCGTGTCTAACTTGGTAAATGGCTCACCAACCAACTCACCAACCATCTCAGAAAGCTAGTTGGTAAGCTCCTTTCTTGAATTGCATGGTGGGTTCAAACTTACCCACTTTATGTTTTGTGCCACCTCCCACCTTTACAATGTATTTCACCGAGCCCACATGGCTCGCTGGGCAAGCTCCACATTTTTAATATTATCTGGTCCCCTTTTACAAACTCATCACTTTCATTTCCATTATCCAAGCACTTCATTTGTTGCACGAGCTTTGTGGCACATTTTGTGCTAACCACTTCGTTTTCCACATTAGCTAGACATCACATCAAGTTCTTTGTTTGAATTCCCACCTCACATTCCTCTAACCAAGCGGCTGACTCGATCTCCTTGGGATATACCCCAAACGTTTCACATTGGGCACCTTAATTCTGCCAACTCGACAGGCCATACCTACTTGCCCCTCATTGAACTCGCCAACCATTTCGAGCCTATCATCATGTGTGGCATTTCCAACTTGAACAGTTTTCCTTGATTCCCACACTTCGGATTTGACTTGACCAAACAATCAACCACTTCAAACTTAGACTTTGGAGTCCAAGAGATCTCCTTTTCGGATTTCAAAATCCACCCCAACCTAAACACGAACTCGCTTGTTA
This sequence comes from Taxus chinensis, assembly GCA_019776745.2. Classification (NCBI taxonomy): domain Eukaryota; kingdom Viridiplantae; phylum Streptophyta; class Pinopsida; order Cupressales; family Taxaceae; genus Taxus; species Taxus chinensis. The sequence continues at coordinate 923,599,757 of CM034147.1, read as the reverse complement.
GGTTGTGGAGCCTATTTTCATGTGTGAAAATGTTAAATACTGTACACTTTCCACAGTTGTCTCCCTAGGGCTCGGGGCCGGGTCGGGCCCAGAGCGGGGGTCCGGGGGCAAAAGCCCCCAGTATCAGGGGTTCGAGGGTGCAACCCCTGAATTTATTTTTGGCCTCGAAACAAAACATGCCCGATACACCGAGAAATGTGTTTTTTCTCATATGGGTAGGATTTTTGACCCATACATTTATGGGACGGTTTTGGCCCATGGTTTTGATACCCAGCGTTTTGTAAAACTGCTTAAGCAGTTTTCTACTTATGTGGTTTTGTGCATATGGTAGGTATAATGTAATATCACATATGTCTTTTGAATTTGGGTGTGAATTCTGTAGAGTTTTTTGAGCATAGCTCCAAACAGATCTAGGCATTGTATTGAGAGAGCGGTGGCTTGTAATAAAATTTGAGCAAGTGATTCTTGGTGGACGTAGCCCAAATTGGGTGAACCATGTTAAATATTGTTTCTTTGTGTTGTGTTATTATTATTCTGCACTTTTATTTGAGATCTATAATATTTTTTGCATATTAGTTTCTACTGTTGCAATTCTGTGAAGGATTATTCCACATATTTTATCCCTTATTTCCTAACACCGCTCACCCAACAATTCTTGGACTTGCCACAACTCCAAAACCCAAAGTCTGAAATTTGGACTTCGGAGTTTTGGAGCTCGAGATCACATTTTCATTGAATCTTCCCGCTGATCTCCAGCATATCATTTCCCTGAACTCTGAAAAACCTCCTATCCGAAATAAGAAGTGCCCTCATTCCACCGAACATCCCACAGTGAGCCCGCAGAACTCGATCTCGACCCCTTTACCTTTCACTCATCTCTATGAGAAACCTTTCATGGTGAGCCCGATCAAGCTCCTTCGCTGGCTTCAATTTCGAGTTGTTACAAACTTGCTGAGCTTGCATTCTATATCACGCAATTTCCGTTGAATCCCTTTGCAAGCTCGCCGACCTATGTGATCTTTCTAGCCCGTGAGCTCTTGAGAATGACTTGGGTGAGTAGCTCACCATTCCATCACACGGTTCCTGGCTGTGAAGAGTCGAACGACCTGCTTCCATCTAACCTGTCTTTCTGACCTTAGTCTCTGATGTCTTGCCTTGAGTTTATGCGGGTGGACTCGGCCTTACCCTTTGCCATATTCCACATTGTTCTTCACGATATTTCCGCCGCCATGGCCAATTATCTCGGTCCTTCTTTACACCTAGCCTCTACGAGTTCACAGTAACCCTGCCACCAACTCCATGTCCAGTTTGTCAATCGAGCTTTTATCTTGCCTCTTGCCCATGGTTTTTTCTGTAATGCTGAGTCTTTGGCCTTAACCACCAAGCTCACTGTGAGTTCACGGCCCCGTCCAACCTTCTAGTTCGGTCCATCTCTCATGCGAGTCCCTGAGCAAACCTCTGAGTCACCCTATTTAATGTCTTAACCACTTGGCACCTGCGACACTCTGTGACTCGGCTTGCCGTATCAATTATTCAACCGAGTCTCTCCAACTCGTTCACAGTTCTCGACCCCATACAGAGCTTGACCCTTTGCATAACCCAAGCTTGCCACTACTAAGCTCAATCAGAGCTCATGATTCTAACTCTTGCGAGTTCCTGAAAATAGCTTGACTTTGAGCTCACCTCCCTGTGTTCCCGGAACCCATGCACAAGCCACTTGTAAAGAAAGTTATACCGAGCCATTACGTGCGAAACCCAACTTGGCTCGCCGAGCCATTTTTAGCTCATGGCTATTGTGCCTTTCAAACCTAATTTTGACTTGGTTTTGACTTTTGTGGGCTTCATCTTGAAACTATAGAGTCATGAAACATAATAAGACTCCCTAAACATGGTTTATCAATTTTGATCAATTTTTGCCCATGATGACTAGAAGTGGGCCTGTCGGGGCCAATTTTCTCACTTTGATCAAACTTCGAACCTCCAAGACACAAAAAAGAAAAGAAAAGTTCAAGATGATCCCGAACCTTCACGAAACACCGTAAATGCTCCTCAAATAAGTTTGAATGCTCTTGATCGTAAAATTGTGCCTGCACCCCAAAATTCTCCTGCGAAGGTCCTAGGGTCCAATTTATCCTCGTTGTCCATTTTTTCCCAAGGGGGAAAAAATTGATAACATATCCTAATGATAGCATTACTAGTTTATGTTAGTCAACAAGATCAATCATAGTTGATTTTTTTGGCAGTGAAAAAATCTTAACCCGATGGTATAGATTGTGGTCAATGTCATTGGCTAGGAAAATATTCTCATTAGACAACATCAACCATTATCAACGCCAATTGAGAGAGAAATTTTGGCATGGGGAGGTCAAGGAAGCTAGTCAAACTAGATGGATAAATCTTTGAGGTGATGAGAGAGAATGACAAAGGTGTGAGTGTGCTAAAATTAGGTATAAGAGTGATCATGAGAGAATGATAAGGTGATATCATGAGGAGGCAGTAAAAGAAATTGCAAGGGATGCAAAAAATGACTGTACGGGTGCGATATCATGTGAAATAATCAATCTACACTTCAAATCTCTCTCATAAGTAAAATACAAAATAATCAAGCTACACATCAAATCTATCTCATAAGTACCACCTTTGACCATCCAAATGCAACCTGAAGGATGCATATAAACATTTTTGGTTACTCCCTAGTCCCATCAATATCCCTAACAAAATTTCTCCAGGGAAGCTAATGTACCAATGATGCTTTTGAAGAAAAAAAATTTAGTAAGTGAAAATTTATGTGTATACATATTTTATTAAAATGATGTCCTATATAGACATTGTCAAACAGTTATATTAAAATTTGAAAATTCTAATTTATAACTTTTCAATTATTTTACATTTTTTTATTAATAATGACATACGACTAATTGTTTCAATTTTATATTGTACATATTACTATTTTTTATAATATGAAGATTTAGTTGTAATTATAACTGCAAAAATTAAATTCAATATTTATTTAAGTATTGACATTTTTAATTGTCTCATTTTTTATGAATACTCACATAATAATGCTTTAAATTTTATAATTAAAATATAAATTTAATTTTTTTTTTGACGATTTGATCATTTTCAAATAATCTTAGGATTTAATTATTTTTAAACAATTAAATATATCCAAAAATTAACCACCTTATTCCTAATGCTAAAATCAATATTTAACCAATTCCTAATGCAAAAGAGGCTTTATGATTTTGAAAATGTTTGATGCGTAAATTTGATGCTAAAATAGTGACATATATAGTGTTGCCATCAAAACATCCTGTTTTCAAAAATCTCCCACCCAAACTAAAATTGAATTCTTGATGCTGATTTTCCTGATATAAATAATGTCAAAAAAAATGCTACTAAATATCCACTAACCATCACTGTTAAATGTCTGACATAAAAGAATTATAATTTAAATGTGCTAGTAAGTATCAACAAAAATCTTTGTTATAACCCGGAAAAATAAAAAACAAGCTAAAAAAACCATGATTTTAATGCTAAACCCTAAAAATCCTTGAGTGGAACTATGACTTAATGCTATAATAAACAAATAATGTATAGATATAATGTTTTTACATCCCATATGACCATAGAAAAAAAAAATTGGAATAAAATACATACAAGAATTGATTTGATGTTTTAAATCAAACTTTGTGATCCATCATTATGACGAGAATATGGCGAACTAACTAATTTGAATTTTTTAAAAGTAGTTAACGGGTGCACGCTTGACAATCCATTACAAACCTTGAATTTCAACTTGATAGTGTGTTAACAAATAGTTCTTTTAAGTGAAATTAAATTACAGAGTTTTACAGACAAAATTTTATGCAACTAGTATCTTATTTTCTACAGTGGCATAACACCACCCGCTCCCCCCCTCCAACAAAATAAAATAAAAAATTCTTCGGAAATATGTAAACATAAATCTTACAACCATAAGTCAAATATATGTTGATAATTTATCTTGGAATTATTCCACAACTTTTTAATTTTGACAGTCATTTATGGTCCTCAATCAATTTTTTAATGATGGTATTTTTTTAATATTACTCTTCAAAATATTCAAAAATAATACTACTAGTCATATTGTATTGATAAAAATATAGAAAAAACATTCATTTATTACAACGAGTTTAGTATATATATAATGACGGCCATATTTTATCTCGATGTATGTAACTCCTAAGAGAAGGTGATTTGAGAAATCTAAATATATTTTTTTATGACTAAAAACGGACAATATGCTTAAAAAGCCTGGTTCTTTCATTATTCTCATTTGTCTTCATGAATCAAGACGTGACAATATGCTGAAAATTAGAATTTTCTTGAAATCAATGGGCGGCTGACCTTAAAGTAATAAAAGTGAGACGTGAATTATAACGCCATAATGTCTTTATAAAAATAGAAGTATGAATGCAAATCTAGGGAGAGCAGTGGTGCTCATGGCCTGCAATGGATACGGATATGGATCAGGATATGGATCACCAATGACAGTTAGCCCCACTAAAAGGAACTCGTAGGTCGCGTAATATACCCGCATATGACAAAGGAAATGGGTCCCCCGATGTGCACAATACCAACGGAAACATTTCCTTCCAAACAAAGGAATTCAACATCCATCATCCTCCGATCAATATTAAAATAATAACAAATATAATACATTGTTAATGCAATGCAATGCAATGCGATGTCCTTATTCCGGTAGGTCACGTTCCGACCTTGTACCTAACGGTGCCAAAACTCCATGATTCCCTCTCTGAAAGTTCCACCCCAAGTTTATTTAATTTCTTCAGCTCTGTGTGTCATTTATATTTCCGTCAATTTGAGGTCTTTGTTCATTAGCTTACACGTCTACGGGGTTCTCTCCTTCGTACATTTATATGTTTATTGCCTTAAATTGGAAGGGTCCTTTCTCACGGGTGTCTCGTGAAGAAACAATATACACAATTAATTGCACCTGGTAAGTAGCAAGGGAGTCCTGACCCCTGAGCGCCGGTTTTATTAACCCTCCTATCATTTGTGCTGAAAAGCATGGATTTACGGCGGTTCTGATTCATGGCAGATTTCTGACCATATTTCTGTAACTCTTGTAGGGTTTTATAATTTTACAGGGATGGAGTCCAAATTTGGAGAGGTGAGGAAGATTCACATCGTATATTTCTTGAGCAGAAGCGGACACATTGAGCACCCGCACATGATTAAAGTTCGCCCCGCAGCTCGAAACGGCGTCCGCCTCAGAGGCGCGAATCTCCATATTCTTTTTCCAGCAAATTTAATAATTTTTTTAGAGAGCCTTTGAGTATTAATTACTCCAGGTAGTAAGTGTTTATTTATGAATTTTGACTATTTTTATCTTTTTTTTCGCGGTGTTTCAGATGTTAAGCGATGGCTGTCAAATATAAGAGGAAAAGACATGCCGGATTCATTCGCCTGGTCATATAAGCGGTAGGGATGGATTATAGGATTCTGATTCTTAGTTTTTATGTGTTTGAATTTAGTAAGATTTATTTTGACGAAGATGTACTGCGCTGTTCTGTTGTTAAAAGGAGGTACAAAGCTGGTTATGTATGGCAAGACTTGTGCGACAATGATCTTATCACGCCTATTTGTGACAATGAATACATTATTAAAGGCTGCGAGATCCTACCGAATAATCAAGGCACGAATTTTCTCACAATTTGTTATTTATTTACGATTTTTTAATTTTTGGGGGGGCGGAAATTGGAATTCTATTTCAGATTAACAAGTTTTACAACAAAATTGATCACAGCAAGTGAAACAGAACTTATAGTTTGCTATTGTTTTAGGTTTCTTCTTCTTAATACAACCGTATTGTCGTGATATTAGAATTTTGTACAACGACATTGAACAAAATATATAAAACAGAGCTTACTGCTCATATACATTTGTCATTTTTTGGATCCCTTTGGTTTTACATCAAAATTGAAGATAAATTTTCAGAACGGAGCTATGTTTTTGCAAGCTTGTTTATGCAGCAATTACGAAGTCTTATACATAAGATGCTGCTATGGAGGATCGGTGACAATTTTACCGAAATTTGCCAGAGTTGAATGTTGTATTCCATTAATACTCAATAAAATTTAAGATAACAGCCTGTTAGAAGTCAATTAAATTTATTTATTTTGGCAGCTTCTAATTATCTTTAGAATGTTACAGATAATTGTAAGTGCGGTGCGAAATTGGAGACACAGAGTCTGCTGGTCGAAGAGGTTCACAACAAGAGCCAGCTTTCGGAAACCTCAAAGCCGATGTTAAAAATCGAGTTACCTGAACGCCAGACAAATAGCGAGGAAGATTCACTGAATTACTCCGAACCGGAGACCTACAAAGCAATGCAGCGTGTCAAGGGCGGGAATAATGTTCCTCATTATTCTGACGAATCCGAAGACATCCGATCAATTACAGAATACTTGACAAAAACGAGCGGCAGCAGCCCTTCCATATCCATCAAAAACTCTGGCGAGGTCGTCAAATCATACATAGCTGTAAGATCGCCGTCTGCGGACCTGAAATTTGACGCGGCGACACAGACAGGCGAAAGTCGCAGGTTAAATTACGACAAACTAGAATCTCCTCCCTTGTCAATAGCAAATAAGTCTGTTGACAACAGCGCTTCCTTCGAAGCGTCCAAGAAGTTTCAGAAACCACTGTCATATTCAAAGCTTTCGTGTATGAATAGCGATGTAGGAATGTGTAAAAATGCGATTACTCCGTCAAAAGATTCCCGCCAGGGAAAAGCCAAGGCCGGGGGTGCTTCTACCGTTCTTCGTCAGCTGTTTACCTGCGGAGGACTGGAGACCAGGGACTCAAGAATTCACACGGTTAAATCTTTAACGTTTAACCGTCCGTCAAATCAAGAAAACAAATCGCAGGGGACCGTCAACAATGCCCCGTCAAGCACGGCGTCTATAAAGTCTCAGTCGGAGCTCATAAGCCCGGACACGAAGGCCGTTACCGCAATTTCCGTAACAAAAGTCGACAACTCTGATTATCTGATACGGTACTTTTCATTTTAACCTAAGGCAGTTCTCTAATGTACGTGGTTCGATTCCGCTAACATCGTCCCTGACAATTTTTTTCATTTTTTCTTTGGCCAGAGATGTACAGGACAGTCCAATCTTTTCTCCGGCGCATTCTTCTCCATCCAGTACTACGGGAGAATTTGCGGCCAGGAAGATCGCAGACATTCCGTCAACGGACATAAATTCCTACTGTCAAAACAGAGAAGTGGACGGGGTCCACGTGGCTGCCAATAATGCCCCCGAACTCTCTGTTGGGGCATCTCCGCCCAAGGAATCTGACCCCCCAATGCTCTTGGATGATTTAAAGACCAACCCTCCCAGCGCTAAGATTGACAGGTATTATACACGTTTGGCAGATAAATCAAATTTTGCATCAATATATTAATTTGTTAACTCATTACTGTAACAGCAAAAACAGCCGGAAGTTAAAATCGTCTGAAGTGTCATCGAACGGAAAGCATAACGCGGAGAGTACTTGCTTGTATGCCCCCTACATATAATTCTTTAATTGCTTGTGTAATTGAAATCAGTTTTATATTTTCTCACGTGTAAAATTTCCATTAATTTGTTTTTGTTGGTGTTTGTAAAGGCAATGTGGACTATCATTCAAGACGGAGTATCTAAAAGTTCATTCCAAATATTGTCGCGGATCTAAAAACACAATTAAAGTTAGAAGATCTATTGTTGCAAAATAAAAGTTTTTCCACCAGCTTACAATTTTCCGTATATTTCTGGACGATATTTCTGTTAGTGTGAAGCTTATCTTCTGAATATTTGGACTTGAGCGGCGTACTGTCATTGCCTATGTACTTATTTTCCAATTTAATCTAAGACATTTTTAGAATGCAATTTAATGTATTTGTAAAGAGCCACTTAATTACTTCAACTTTGTTGTTTCTATCATTTCTACAAATAATTGTAATTTGTGACATTAGTTGACTTAGATTTCAATTCAAGTAATTAAGACAAATTTGTAAAACACATCGACGCCTAGGTGAGATGAGGTTTTGACAGTAACGATGAATAGAATTTGCATCATTGAGAGCGACAAGAAAAGTATGCCTACCCACTCAACTGCGTGAATATTATAATGCCCACTCAATCACTTGCAGCATTGAAATAGACGGGGCTTTTCGCTTCAATCCCATCACATTGCAACAACGTATGCCACGCAGAAGTGCATTGGACTATATCGAGGGTTAATATATTTCCAGTCTTTTGTATTCTAGCAACAGCATCTCTAGGTGTCTATAATTGTTTTCTTTCGTAGCGGAATGAGCTTAGCATCTTCTTAGTTTATTATTTATTGTTTATCAAATCAAAATTGTCAAACAAACTCGAATGGATCCTGCCTTAAATAACAAACTACAGCATTTGTAGATTTGTAGCTAGTGGTGTCAAAGAAGCACGCTTATCTCAAAAGAAAAGTATCCCCATAATCCTTGTTTTCCAACTTAATCTAACTAATTCTGCAACACTCTGCGTGTATCACTGCCCGCAAATTCCAAATACCTCAAAAGAGACTGTATGTATGAAATGCACTGCAAAAGTGTATTAACTAGCAATCGCACGTGAGGTGTGCAATGTTAAGGTTAAAAGAAATTTTTTGGTGAGTGGAGAATGAAATTGAAGAAGACAACAAAACATAATGATATTGGAAGCAGGAAAATGAAAAACTAAAAAGTGATGAAAAAAGAAGAAGTGGAGTAGTTTAAAAGGAAAGGGTTGCTGGGGATTAAGAGGGAAGTGTTAAGGACGGGGAATGAAGCTGGGATATCTCTAGTATGTGTGATTGCAGAAGAGGTGTAGAGGACATTTTTTGCATAGCAAGTGAATGAAAAAGGGCATGAAATCTAAAGGGCAGATTTTGCATGGACATTGATTTGATTTGCAAGTTATAGATATTTTAGATTTATCCTAATCTTGTATGCCATTAGCAAATGTTTTCTTAATAGGACAAGTTTAATGTCAAAAATTTAGGGTTTACAGACTCAGGAAAATTCGGAACCAAATCAACTTCAACTTCACATGATCTTTGGTGGGAGAGTACCTTTTCACAAATCAAATCAAAGTGCCATGTAAAGACCAATTTGGGTCAATTCCATTCACAAAGCATAGGTGACCATACAAAACAGGGGTGGCCATACAGAGTAGGGGCTACCATACATTTTCTGCATTTTCAATGTCTTGTTCCTGTTCTTTATGATGGCGAAAAAAGAGAGGTTGCATGCACATTGCTCCAACACACATTTCATATCTAATGCCCGTCATGTGAACGTCGGGTAACCATCTGTACTTTGTCGACCAATTCATCATATGCATTGATTTGTCTAATAGTTTTTAGAAAGGGGGAGCATTCCGCCCGTGAAAAACCCTTTCAGCGACATTTGTTTACATCTTACATTTTTGGAGGAATTAAATTTATGGATGGGTAGCAACAAAGAAAAGGGACAATAATAAATAGATGATATCAGGGTTTGAACGCTAAAGCCATGGCCATAAAAGAAAGAACTTTGCGAAAGATGGAATTTTTATTTTTTTTACCTCCTCCTATCTGTCTTTGAGTAAGTATTTTTAAGTGGACATGGTTTCTTCAACAGGAAAATGGTAAGGTCATGGTCATGGCACATATTTCACTATCACATAGTATAGAGATTACAGCGATATGACACCCTTATCTATTTACTGTGGAAAATGTTCACAATTCCGTACACAATCGCTCACGACAACACCCAATACGTCGAAAAATTTAAAAAATGACCACATAAATCCATCACGATGCACGGTCCCCAAATTTTACATTTACAGCATGGAGCGAGGGCCAATGGGCCACCATCCTTAGAAAAAACACGAGAAACTAGAATTTGCACACGGTACTAACTCTACAAGTTTTCTAATCGTCAAATTGTTGGCATTAAAAATGTAGGTAAGAGCCATCAGTTTTCAACGCATGTCCTGAAATGTTAATCTCTATCATCCACACATTAAAAGGTCTCAGAATTATCCATCCTTGCTTCTAATGGGGAACCCCTTCGGCGTAATCATAATTTTTAGGTTGAAAAGGCGTCAATTGTGCCTTTACCAAACTTTCAATGATGCATGGCATTTTAATAAATATTTCACAAACTCAGTTACATGTGGAAATGCGTGCCACATGTACAGTGGATACATAACCTCATTTACACGTGGAAATGTGTGCCACGTGTACAGTGGAGACGTGTCTTTACTTCTTCGACCGACAACTCCTCATCTTCGATGACTGAAACTTCACAAGTACAAATTAAATGTTGTAGTGCTAAAGTAAATGTGATTAAATTTAACCCCATGTGACCTCTTCCAAAAGCTGAACAAATAAATGACTTTCAATAACATTAAAAATGCACTCTCCATGTGTTCGTTGTTCAATATCTGTGCATCACCTCATCATGCATCTTCTTGAATAAACCCATATTCAACCACATCATTCCTAGTAAGAGCAGAGGTTGGAGCTGAGAAGATCCAATTCTCTACAAGTTTGAGCATTTAGCTCAAAACCAAGTTAGAGCATGCAGCTCGAAACCAAGTTATAAGCATGCACATGGGGAGAATGAATTCTCAATTCAGGAAAAATTTGTGATTGTTCAGTGTACATGATAAGCCAAATTAGAGTTATGTTCAAATATTGACACATTACAATGAGCTCAGGTTGATAAATAATGTGCAAGGGTGAAAACAAGACTAAGAACCATGCCAATGAATACTTGAATGGTGTTCACGAGGAAGGAACCTAGTGACAAGCATGAACCAATTCGAATGGCTATTGGTAGGCATAGAAAATTAGAAACCGGGACGTGAATAAGCCCAAGTGTGGATTTGAACCATTCCTACAAACGTTGAAAGGAGACTCAATGGCGAGTAGAAGAGGGTTAAGTTGATTCATTTGGATACCTAAAGGGAACCTGTAGGTGTGAGGGAAAGAGACCTTAATGTAGTTAAGAGGCAAGCTAGTAAAAGAAAGGCTAAGCACATACAATGTGAATCTGAGTCTAGCCATGAGAAATGAATATAGACCCGCTTACACAAAACTAAAGCCAGGATGCCGCCAAAAGCATAATAACATTTCGCGAACATTGAAAAATTCCCATCATAATCCTACGATTTATATATCTGGTCATAATATATTGTATAACTTTGTGCCACGTGTACTATTTTTTTATATATCTCTTTTCCACATGTAATGCCACACATACGGAGAGATTATGTCCGTAATTTGTCAACCAATTGATATTGGTCTTCCATGTATGTCGTTTGTTGGAGGGAGGGGGAATTTTCGCCAGTGAATATGCCTTTCGGCATAATTATATGAGGATTAATATATTTCAAAAAATTAATATATTAAGGTGTTTATTAAGATTTGAATTTGAATTTTTAATTGGGTACGGATCCCATACATTTTATGGTTTAAAAGAAAAATACTCATGATAACTTTTTATAATAACCAATTTGGCTTTCTAAAGAGTGATTTTTAAAGTTTTATTTTATTTTTTAAATTGAAGGGAATAGCTTTTAACTCAAATAATTAACTTTAATTTAAATGGGAATGTGTCTAATAAGTGCACAAGTATTTTGTGTCAGAAGAGTTATAAGATTACTAAGGTATTTGGGAAGATATTAAAGATTGTGAAAGTTGGTGTCAATAATGCAAGTTTTAAATCACATTTTATTAAGAGGATTTAAAGACAAATATATTTTCAATATCTTATGTTGTTTATTTCCATAAATAATTTGGTGTAACGGATGTTAAATCTAGGTATTATTGTTCTCCTCTAGCCATAAATCTCCTTCTCAAAGTTGTGGCCTTGGAGGGTGTGAGCGGTGTTGCTTATGCAATTAAAGGAGATTCTCGCCCTGCTCACGAGGCCATCCCCTAGTGGCAATGGAGGGGGCATAAGATTTCTAGTATAAGTGGTGTGTTTGGTTCATGGGCATGTCCACCTTAAGAAAAAATCTCTCCCTTGGTTTTTGTAATTTTCTTTATGATGTAGTCAATGTTGAGTGTCCCAAATGAATGGAATCCTCACTTCGCAGCTTCTAAGACTTCCACAACATGTATTACCATCAAAACAATACTCTTCATTAGTTTTTAGGCGACAACAGGGCATTCAAACAATTCATATCCTTAAAATGCTTCACAAACCTATATAGAGACTTTTCACACCTACCCTAGCTCAAAACATAACTCTATTATACTCTTAAACATTTTATAGGTGTCTGAGACTTGTTATATCTTTCTAGATTGGGCTCTAAATACCTTTATAATTCATTAGGAGGCTCCATAATCTTTTCCTGATCGTTCCCCAATTTTCTTAGCTTTGTATTTTCATGGTATGGAAGGACAACCTTATTGAATTTTGCACATGTGCATTTTAAAGAGTTTCTACTAGTCAAACATGGGTCCCAAATTTACCTAACTTCCAAAATGACATTACTAGAGTTAAAGCCTCATGGTTTCTCTAATTTATCACCATTTCGAGATTCCCTAATTGAAATGAGATTCCTTGTCACTCATTTAGGTGAATGATACTATTAGACAACCACTTTGAAATTCATACCATCAATTCAATTTCTCCTTTGCGAATCAAAATAGAAAAAAGACTTGTAAAATACTCATACTAATTTAATAAAATCTGAATGCAAATATTTGTTATAATTGATAGACAATGAAATATAAATGCTAAACAATTTTTTAAATTTAACTATAAAAGGAAATGAGAGGGGTAAGGTACTTATCTTATTTTCACTTATCCCAAAGTTAATATGAACTAGAAAATGTGATGAAATGGGAACACAGACAGTTGCAATCAGGTATAGGAAAATTCAGAGATGCTCTGAATGCCTGGACACGGGCACCTAGGAAAGGATAGGGGCACCTGCGGGTAACTAAGACCTTTATGTGTACACTTGAGACCTCTGTGTGGGCACCTAAGTCTGTATAAATGGTTGGAACCTGGTTCCGATAGTGTCACTAGGGCTTCTCACTTGTTCTCTTTTAGTCACCTTTTGTGTCACACTTCAATCGCCGAGGTACCTGTAAATATGCACACAAATATTCTCCTATAAAACCCTAAAAAAGAAATCAAATCCTAAAAAAAGATGCAAAATGAGGGGTCAGACTGTCCTCAACTATCACAATGGTGAACTTACAATTGAGTGTTTCACTACATCTCAGACCCAATATAGTTTTATGTGTTTGTGTGTGCAAAGTGCTCCTAGGTCGCCCTCGTGGAAATGATGACAAGATAGTGAGCGTTAACTAGATAAAATGTAAAATGTATGGATGGAATAGAATGAATTCCCCTTCATATGCAGTGTGTATGCAGAGTAATGTGCCCAAATGCAATCCCTTAAGATATGTAGATAAATAGCCATTGATAAGAATTTCCCGCCATTATAATGGTATGTATGTTGTGTTTGTATAGGGATATCTTGCATGAATTTTGACACTGATGATCCGACATGCCAACTAGTACCTCAGGATATGAGAGGGAAAACTAAAAAGACCGACCTCAAATGTCAAAAAATAAGATCAAACATAAAGAGGACATGGGCGCCTAGGATGGACAAGAGCGCCTGGTGCTAGTGTCCAGGGATAAATGATGACAAATGATTGAAGACTGACATACAAGGATCATTGTGACCTGACCAGAATTGGGTGTATGAGTGACAAGTGTGAAAGATAAAAGTAATAGAAACCAAAAATACAAACGGATGGACTATGGAATGGGTCACCAGTGAATACTCTTCTTACGCAATATCAATATATAAAACAATATACTTGGTGGTATAGTAAATAGTAGTAAGTGTGTGATTTTGTGTCTATATTTACCTCCACTTTATGTTGGTGAGAAAAAACTTGGTAACATAAAGTAGATAGTGATGCATACCTGAGAGAAGTCCAAATAATCCCATGTTGCAAAAGTACACGCAGATGTGGTAGAAGTACATGCCAAATGAGAACATATAGCGTGATGAACCATGGAATCAGTGTGTCGATCCATGCAATATAACAAGACATGTGGGACCGTTACGAGGAGCACTAAGTGAGATTGATGATTTTGGTGTTGAATGACTGGAGATTTCAATTTTTTCATTGATGGAGATGTGTTGGGGTAAGGAGTGATCAATTCCTAGCCCAATTGTATGTATGTGAAAAACTGAGGATTTAGGCATCTTGCCGCTAGAGGAAGAGTGTGGGGAGAGAGGTGGGTAAGTGCACCAAGTTGGGGGGCCAAAAGGGGGTCTTAAGTGGATGTTTTTTTTTTGAAAAATAAAAATATTGAACTTTTATGAGTTATTTTAAATAGTTACACTCAAAATTGGAAGATGTTGTAAGAACATGAATTGTAGCATTTTGAGTCTAGTTTCTAAGCTACTAAATTTTATTGAAAACAGTTAAGTTTAAGTGGGTCAAATACCTAAAATACCAACATGTGCTCTTATTTTTGTTAAAAAACATAATAGAGTGACTTTCATGTGCCCCACCAGTTTTTTAGCACCATTTAGTATTTTTTAAAACCCTTTGGTAGAAAGATAGCTAGGAGCATCTAGTTTGGGCTCCATTTTTTTTAGATTTTTTTAGCCAGTATTTTTTTTAATGATTTTTCTAGTATGGAAATTTTAAATTTTGAAAAATAACGAAACTTTGATAGTGTGCCCCCCCTAACTACCTCAAAAAATATCAAAAATTAATTTTTTTTTGAATATGTATAGAATTAGGCCTAGTTTGGGCTAGTATAATTTTTTTTCAATTTTGATGAACCAAAAAAAAGATACACGATGAAAGATAGACGTGTTTAAACTTCAAAAAATAGCTACAAAAAGGCATAGTTAGAAAATAAATAATATGGAAACCTTATATTAGTCAAAAATTTTGAAAAATTATATTTTTAGAAAGAAGAAAGTCTACTCTACTTCGTAGTCATATTTTTAATAAATGAATCGATCATTTTAATTTGATTTACCATGGTAGAATAGGAATTTTAGCACTTTTATGGAAAAACCTGATGTTTGCTATGTTTGTGTAGGCCCATGCCTCAGGATTGGTGATCCAAACCGGATCCAAGCCTAAAGGCATGGCTTGAAAAAATTAAAAACATAAAACATGTATGTGTTATAACGTGTATGTGTTCTTCATATTATAAACATTATATGTGCTTTTAGTATGCTTCTATTTACAAAATAAATGTTTGAGTTTTTCATTTATAATTATTTCTTATACTTTAAATTTATTTTAGTAAATATAAGAAATTAAATTCACTCTGCACCTTATGGAACTAGTCTCAAAGCTCCATGAGTCATGGTTTAGGAGATAGTTTTTTACAGAATAATTTGGTCAGTACATAGGTAATTTTCAATATTTCAGCATTCATCCTAAATCTTTTAGCGTTTAAATTCTACAATTGAAACCCTAAACCCTAAACCTTAAATGCTAAACCCTAGGCCTTAAACCTAAACCCTAAACCCTAAATCTTGAGCCCTAATCCCTAAACCCTAAACCTTAAACATCCATCCCTTATCCATGAGCCCTAAATCCTAAACCCTCAACCTTAAGCCCTAAACCCTAAGCCTTAAGCCTTAAACCCTAAACCCTAAACCATGAACCATGAACCATGAGCCCTAAATGCTAGACCATAAACCCTAAAATCTAAATCCTAAACCTTTTACCTTGACCCCTAAACCCTAAACCCTAAACCATAAACCATAAACACTAAATCCTAAACCCTAAACCCTGTGCCCTAAACCCTAAACCTTGTGCCCTAAATACTAAAACCTAAACCTTGAACTCTACGATCTAAACCCTTAACCCTTAACCCTGAGATCTAAACCCTAAACTATGAAACCTAAAACCAAAATAATAAACCCTAAACCCTAAACCTTGAACCCTGAGCCTTGAGCCCTAAAACCTAAACACTAAATCTAGAGACTGAGCTCTAACACCTAAACCTTAAACCTGTAACTCAGAACCCCGAACCCTGAGCCATAAATCCTAAACCATGAACCCTAAACCCTAAGCCATAAACCCTAAAACCTAAGGCTTGAACCCTAAACTCATGTCCCTGAGCCCTAAACCCTAAATTCATAGCCCTAAGCTCTAACCCCCAAACCTTAAACCCATAAAAATGAACCCTGAGCCATCAACCCCGAACCATGAGCACTAAACGATAATCCCTAAACCCTAACCCTTGAACTTTACACCCTGATCCATGAGCCCTAAAACCCAAACCCTGAACCCTAAACCATGTATCCTAAGCCCTAAACCCTAAACCATGAGCCATAAACCATAAAACATAAACCTTAAGCCCTAAATTCTAAATCATAAACCTCAAACCCTAAACACTAAATCCTCAACCCTAAACCGTGAACCCTAAACCCTAAACCCTTAAACCCTTAACCCTGAGCCATAAACCCTAACCATAAACCCTAAAACCTAAACCCTAAACACTGAAGCATTAACCCTAAACCCTAAACCCTAAACCAAAAAACCTAAACATAAAACCTAAATCCTAAACCATTAACCCTGAACCTTGAACCTTGAACCCTGAACCCTAAAACCTAAAGCCTAAATGTTAAACCATGAACCATGAGCCCTAAACTATAAACCCTGAACCCTGAACCTTGAGCCCAAAAACCTAAATCCTAAATACTAAATCCTAAACCCTAAACCCTTAGCCTTAAATCCTAAACACTAAACCCTCAACGCTGAGCCTTAAACGTTGAACCCTAAACCTTGAACCTTAAACCTTAAACCCTAAACCATAAAACCTAAAACCTAAATATTGATCCCTAAAACCTAAACCCTAAACATTGAATCCTTAATCCCTAAACCTTAAATCCTAAACCCTAAATCCTAAACACTAAACCCTAAACCTTAAACTATAAAACCTAAACCCTGAGCCTTGAGCCCTAAACCCTAAACCCTAAATTATAAAACCTCAACCCTAATCTATAAACCCTAAAATCTAAACCCTAAACCATATCCCATGAACCCTAAACCCTGAGGCCTAAACCCTAAACACTAAAACCTAAAGCATGAGCCCTAAACACTAAACCCTAAACCCTAAACCCTGAGCACTAAACCCTAAACCCTAAATCATAAATCCTAACCCAAAGGAAAGTCCTAATAATATTATTTAGTGTGTTTCAATGTGTAGGGAATAGTATCTGAGGTGATTGATTAACTCATTTAGTTTTGACGAGAGATTACTTCCTCTAAAGGCCTAAAAAGGCCATTTTTGGCCATTCTATAGCTAATTGAACACCGTCCGAAAGTTTTTAGAGAAAATATAAATCATTTGAGGGGGATTTTAGAGAGAATTGAATATGTCTAAGTAAATTGAGGAAATTTTAGGGAATAAAATCTCATTTAGGAGTAATTTGTTTAAGACCGGGTTTTTAGGTGTAGGGAATGAAAGCTAAAACGGTAAAAGTTGATTTCTTTGGATGATTCTAGGAGTTCTGGAAAGACTTGGGATGAAACAAAATAGGAATTGGAAGGATATTATAATACTCTATATGGTGGAATAATGAACATTTATTCAAGGCTTAAATATTTCTTTAGGTACTGCAAAACTCTTTAGCTGCCCCTCTAAGTTGAAAATGAAATAGGACCTAAATTTTGAGTTGCAGGCTTAATTAGATTTTCAGAATAGTTTCATTAATAGTAAAATGTGATTTTTAATGTTTTAGTGAAGTATTGAGGTCAAGAACATGTAACTCATACTCAAATTTCATTTAAGGATTCATCACCTATCATGAGGAGGAAACCCATTTCCATGAGGAGCAACTTAAGAAAAAAAGGTGTCCATGTACCATGAGCATACTTAAACCCAAGTTTCATCTGGGTCAATAAATTGAATTGTGAATGATTCATCATATTTAAATTGGAAATTTGGATCTCAAGAGTGACTTGATGATCATCATATCCTGACTCTGTCGTTGTACCCAAATCTCTCCAAAGAACAAGCTAAAATGAGCTAGTCATGCCACCGAGGTATACATGACCATCATGTGTGAAGTATTAAGGCATTGTCTATCTCCATGAGATACATATGAGCAATGACATGTATTATAATCTTGAATTTGATTCTATGAAAGGGTGATTTTAAATCCAGGAAAGGTGAAGGGATGATCTTTATATAAAGCACCTTGTTTCTAAAAATGAGCAATCATCTGAGTTCACTTTATGTAATTCACTTAGTACTATTCGTACAAACTCATTCAACACCTATTAGTGTGATCAAACCTTACGGAGGAGGCACATTAAACAATCACCTCATTTTTTCCATAGGACAAGAATCCCATTCAAGGAGCAATCCTCTATCTACAAAGTGAGGATCTCATTTTAGTAAGAAGTAGACAAACATCATAGAGCTAATTCATGGTCACTAAAGTGAATTATAGATCAAATTTCAAAATTGGTACTAATTCAAGTAGTGGTAGGGAAAAAATCTAATCCAAAAGGTCAAAAAATATACAAAACGACTATATGTTTTCCCAGAATAAAGAGCGATTATAATATATCTAGCCCAAAAGTTGTAGGTCATTGCTGAAATTCTGAAATGAGTAAGTATTTCCCAGATTAGATTTTGAAAAACTATCTTCTATATTATAAATGTCAAAGCTACGGAACCACTTCCATTAGGTGTAGAGTGACCCTAACTTCTTATATTTACTAAAATAAATATCTTAACATTTATTATAGTAAATGTGGCTCCTTCAGGACCTTATAGACTTTATATAGCTCAAAACGCGTAAGCGTTTCATAGCACTAGAAATGTGTACGTGTTATAACGTGTACACATTTTAGGTTTGTGAATCACCAAACCAAAGAAAACATAACGTGATCGTGATCACGTTATTGCAAAACTCAATCAATTTTTTTCTCATTTTCTCTTTCTTGTCCACTTTTTGGCCCCCCAACTTGGTGCACTTACTCGGGTCTAGTTTTAATCTCCAACTTTAACTACATCTTCAAAAGGTCTAGTCATTGTAGAAAGACAAAAGAATAGATTTTGGATCCATTTTTGATCAAATATGAATAACCCATATAGGAGTAGTATAGGAAAGGAAATGACATCTCATTGGCCCAACTCTAGGGGCGTCGCCGTAATGTGTATGTGGTGGATTCCATGTTAGGTCATCTGGAAGCAGTCGCAAAAATGTAGAATAACTTCTCATGTTAGGTCATCTGGTAAAGTAGTGATATAACTCCCAAATTAGGTCATCTAGGAGGATAAATATGTTTTTTTGTGTTGATTGATTGATGTGATTTAGAATAGTAGAAAAAAAATTTGTTAAGATTTGAATGTATGTGATTAATTGTTTGGTTACGCATAGAGATATTTTATGCTCACTACTCCCAGATTAGGTCATTAGGGGGAATTTCTAGAAAGTGGTGTGAAATTTCATGTAATGTATGAGAAAATTGTGAAAATGAGGAATTATAAATGTAGAATGATCGCATAATGATGTCAGGGGAATTATAGAATGATCCTGATTGTATGCCCCCCTTTCGGTGAAAGGGGGAGTGATGATGAGAATGGATGTTGAGCCGAAAGTAAGTGCATAATGATCTAATAGAGGATGTATGATAGATATTGCAAAAGTGTGTATATATTGAGTGGAAACAATGTTAAGGAGGAATATAATGCTTATGTAATGTGTATGATACAACCAAAATGAGACAGGAATAAGAGTAAGGATGCGCAAGATATGATTCAAATCATGCAATGTGTATTAGTTCGAAGGATAAGTGTGAATAATGGCTATAATGCGGTAAGTGATGGGAATTTACTATAAATAGTAGTGTGAAAAAGTGAATAGACCATTCATTTGATTATTACGCAAGTGTGATTTTAAGCTTTGGGTGTACGAAGATGCCTCAATTGAGAGCACCATGATTGAGTCGATTCGAGATGGTGGTGATAACTACGGCATCACATACAACAACTAAGCTAGTAAGTGTGCTTTTTTTCAAAAAATGTGTTGATATTAGTCAATTTTGATGAAATTTTACAAAAACTTTGTTTTCGAGTTTCTCGGCATTTTGGACCTAAAAAAAGAAGTGAAGGTGCTAATGACCTTTGGGACACCAGTTCGCAGGCATGGGTGCCAGTGACTTGCTCCTGGGTGCTCCAGTACCACTCCTAGGTGCTAGCATCCCATAAGGCTCGGGTTTAGCCCAGAGTGATGTAGATGGGAAAATTGATGCTATAGATAGGTGTATTTACATATGTATGGTTTTCTAATGTTGTGTTTGTTTTCATTTGGTGTTGTGCAGAGGGATATCCATTCGAGAGAGTTCTATGGTAGTCACCATTTGACTACATTGCTAGGATTGGGGTTGTCAGATGAGGCGTGGTATGTTCTAGACCGTGTCGACATGCGGCACATACTGAGGATGGGGGATGTTCCCTACAACATGCCTATAATCATAACTTTGTATGAGACGTGGTGTGCAGATACTTTCAAATTTTAGTTTCCTACAAGCAAGATGACCATGAATTTGGAGCATGTTGCGATTACCTATTAATGGTGAGAGGGTTCAGGTGATGGCTATAGATGATGCGCAGAGACAAATGGGGTCCACTAGGCAGTACTTTACAAGGACCCAAGTTCATATTGAGGTCCAAATTAGAATGGATGTCATACCAAGTTGAGGGGTTCCACAGTTGTGGAAATTCATTACTGTTGTGATTTCTTCGTCGGTTACAGTGGAGAGTGGTGGTGTAGGAATCTTGTATAAGATGCACAACATTTTTCATCAGATAGAGGAGAATGGGATGAGATATGCATGGGCACGATGTGTATTGGCCCACTTGTACATAGATCTATACATATTTATGCAAAAGGAGCATGGGGGTGGGATTGGAGCTATCACATTGTTACATGTATGTGCATATGAGCATATTGTAATACTAAGACTACTTGGTGGATCGCGAGGAGAGTGGGCAAGGGAAGATATATTTTTTGGGAGATGGGTAGGTGTTCTAAACAGGAAGATGGATAGTGATACCTATAGAATGATGTTAGATTGTATAGGGCCAGAGGTCGTGATATGGAGGCCATACCGAGACTACAGATGATGGCTAGAGGATGCAGTAGAGTTACAATATATTCGGAGGACTATGTGGCTAAAGAATTAGTTTCCAGGGGTGACCAAGCTATTCCAAGTAGAGAGAATCTCACGACAGTTTTGTATGGCCCAAGACATGCCCTTAGATCCATATGTATGGGTTAGGGCCATTAGACTACCGAGGAGGGCCGAAGTTAGACTAGGCCCCACATGAGCACAGTTAGTACTCCCTGGACTAGAAAAGGTTGATGCAGAGATAAATTCGATAGATGTGGATGACGTGGGATGTACAGAGGCCTACCGTACATGGTAGGCATCACATCAGTGGGTATTTTTGTTTCCATTTTTTTTAGATGTGGTGGGAACACCGTCGGGAGGAGTAGAGGGGAAAGCACATGCCCTCGATAGCATAGCAACAACAATAGCATAGCTTGAGTATTTTTATAGTGATGTTTTGTGATTTGTTAGTTGGTTGCATAATTGTCATGGTTATTTAACATTTTGATCTAAGGATGTAGGTGATGGGTATTGGTTGTTGATTGTGAACACATCCATTTACCCCTGATGTACTCATTGGTGGTTGTATGCTAGAGCGGGTGGATGCCATTGTGGGTGAGCATGCCCATTTATTCAATCTAGTGGTGCTAGTGGCAAAAATGTGTACCATGTTATTTAGTGAGAGGGATAAGGCGAGACATGAGAACACGGAGATCAATAGAGGCTTCCGGTGGAGGTCCCTTAGCATAGGATGTATTTAAGAGGTTTTTATAGTTACAGGGTCATTTTAAAAAGCACTCGACTGAGTTTGCAATATTACGTAGGCAAGTAGAGAGTTATAGGGGCCTCAACCTATGGTGTAGATTAAGTGGTGAAGAATTTAGTTCTATATCTCCCGTAGTTATAGATAATGATAACGATGATGAGATATGTTATAGTGATTTAACGATGCATGAGGGATTTTTCCCCAACAATGGGGTGTTTGAAACTATAATTTTCATATATATATATATATATATGGATTATTGGCATATGTTCGATGTACTTGATGTTTTATTGATTATGTGATCTGATGGTTTGGTGCACATATGTTGATGTATGATGTGTTGATGATAGTCTCTATATTTGATGTTTCATATTGTGATGATTGTTTTTTTGATATGATTAGTAATGCGTAGTTGTTAATGATGATGATGAGGTAGTGTATATGTTTATAGATGACGTATGTAATGTGATTACGATGTGTAATAGATAATTGATGAAAAAGTGTACTATATGAATGATGAAGTAGAAATGAATAATGTTCAAGAGTAAGCGAACGAGATAGTGTAATGAAGTGCATGTTAGTGCGATGAAGAGAGGGGTGGGTATAGTGATGTGCCCCAGTGTGTAGATGATAAGGTTAATTTATATAAGACCCCTCAAAGGTCAAGAATGAACCATAAAGAAAGAGTGTCTCATCAGGAAGTGATATGATAGTGTGCGCTAGATAAATAGATCGATAAAACATGTAACGTAAAAGTGGAGAAAGTTTATTTTTAGCATATCCCTCTACAGTCATGTAAGAACTGTAATAACATGAGTGTGTCATCGGGATGTAGGTGATAAAATCTCCTACCAAAGACCAAGTAGACATGGAGTGGTGGAAGTATGTGGGGCGTAAGTAACATGAGTGTATGAACCAAACTGAATGCCATATGAGATGGTGCCAATGATGGGAGATTGAGTAGTGCGAATTGAATATTTCAAGGGATGTGGAAGCCAATGTGTAGTAACATGATACATCAGATGATATGGTGCAGCAGTGGATGGATGAGATGGAGATCATGCATGAGCAACAACCTATGGTGGTGTGCGAATAATAACCTTAGAAATAGACTAAGGAGATAAATAAATCAGAGTAACAACATGCTTGCGTAGAAGTGGAAACATATACCACTCATGAGAGCGAGATCCAAGGAAATGACACCCTTATCTTCTAATTGTTGTAAGTGATCATGAAGGGTACAATAGTCATTATCACGATGGCCATTGATATGATGATAGTTTCAGTAAGATCAATAATGTTGGCATTGTAAGTGATGAGGTGGATGATGTTGATTATAAGGTAAGAAAATCAAATTCTTTTCAAACAAGGAATGTAGAAAATCATGAGATCTAGTGTGATGAGAAAAATGTTATGGCTCTCGTGAAGGAGGTGTAGAGGTCTAAGGTAGAGCCTGGTGCAATGGACAAGATAAAGGATGCTTATGCAATGGAGAAGACTAAACTTGTTTGTGAGGTGGAGGAGATGGAGACCTATGAGGATGCTTAACAAATGGAATTGGAGAAGAACTAGATGGTATGGAAGTGGGATAATGAGAAGGAGGATTTATGACATGTGCAATAATGGGGTCCTGTTCTAAATCAATGACCTTATACCATAAGAGTGTGAATGATTATCATATATTATATTGCAAGCATTGTTTTAAAATGGGAATCAAGCCATGATAGAAGATGAATTAATTATATAGGTCAACGTTTTGGAAGACTAACTGATGCATGTAATCATTGAAGCACAAAATGTAATCAATAATAGTTCATGTTTTGCCTTGATGTAAGCCATGTAGATGATCATATGTGACTCTAGGTCCATTGTTAAGTATAAAGTGTTAAAAGAAGGCTTCTTCCATCTCACAATAGGTACTAATAGATCTGAAGGGTAGATGTGTGTATCATTGGCGAGTTTCATCAATAAGACTATGGTGAAAGGATTTTTGTAATAATCAATCATTAGAATAAGAAGCCATAACTAGACGATAATGCTTAAGATGCAAATATGGATTTCTAGTACCATCAATGCATGTAAATGTAGGCATAATGAAATCCCTAGGAAATGCGTAATTTTGAATCTCTTTTTGAATAGGGTTTACATGCAACTAATTTTTATCAGTAGAAGCATAATAGGATTTGATTTCAAGTGTGAGAGATTGGACCTGAGATTGTAATTGGCCAACAACATGCACGAGTGACAAAATTCAGGTGAAGGAATGGCACCAAATGTGAGTAATGTATTGAGTGGTTGAAGCTTGCCATTATGAGTGATCATAGGGATATCAAGAGGAGAAATTGTAGATGTCTATGCTAAGGGCACACTAAGTGTAGGTTCCAAAGAAGTAATAGGTGGTGAAGCACATTGACTATTGATAGAAGTAGTAGGACTAGAATTAACAACACTATTAGGAGATGAAGTGATAGAAGGAGATGAATCAAGCATAATACTAGAGACAATCTTAGAAGAAGATGAAATTGGAGCAGGGGATTCACACTCAGCAGTATACAAAGAATTAGAATCATTACTAGTATGGGTATCACCAATATCAGATAAATATTCAGATACAAGGATTTCATTAAGTGTATCATCAACATATAATGAAGGAGGAGAACTAGTATGCGATACACTATTAGAAACATTTTCATAAATTAAAGGAGTATGAAAAGCAACTATAGAACCATCCTGACTTGTATGAGTAACAACATAATGCGCATGTGTATTTTCATCTTGTGTTGGAGCTAAATCACTATCATCAAGATTAATCATAAAACTAATAATAACATCATCTAAGTTTTCTTTATAAATAACATAAGGTGGAGTGTGGCTGATGGAATAATAAGGTATACAACTAGAAAAGATTTCCATATCAGAAACAATGCTAATAGTGGAATGGTCAAAGCTAGTAGGCACATTGCATTAATTAGCTAAGAGTTATCTTTGAGTATCATCTGGAAGAATAACATTACGATATAGAGCGGTGCGTTCAACTATAGTTGTTTCATCATAGATAGGATTGGAACTCACGTGAGGCATGACTAGCCTAGGAGGAGAAGGGATCTCCTTAGCCATTAGGGTTTTAGTGGATCCTAGGGAAAGTAGTTCTAAGTTACGGGTTCACCAAAATGATTTGATAAAATCTATATATTTTATCAAAATTTGAATGCAAAGATATGCTATAACTAATAGATAATGAACTATAAATGTTAAACAATTTATTAATTTTAAATATGAAAGGAAATGAGAGGGGTAAGGTACTTATCTTATTTTCTCTTATCCTGAAGTGAGTCTAAACAAGAAAATTTGATGAAATGGGAACATAGACAGTCACAATATGGTACAGGAAAATGTGGAGATACTTGTAATGCCTGGAAAATGGTGCATGGGAAAGGATAAGGGCACCCGTGGGCACCCAAGACCTATGAATGGGTGCCTAAGTCTGCAAAAATGGTCAGAACCTTGTTCTAATAGTATCTCTAGGGATTTGCACATGCTCTCTTTTTTCGCCCTTATGTCGCACTTGGATCGCCAAGGTACCTATAAATATGCACACAAATATTCTCCTACAAAACCCTAAAAAATACATCAAATCCTAAAAAGAAAGATGCAAAATGAGGGTTTAGATTTTCCTCAACTGTCACAATGGTGAACTTACGACTAAGCATTGCACTACATCTCAGACCCAATGTAGTTCTATGTTCTTGTGTGTGCAATAATTTTCCTAGGTTGCCCTCATGCCAATGACACCAAAATAGTGAGCAGTAGCTAGATAAAATGTAAAATGTTTAGATGGAATAGAACGAACTCCCCTTCCTATGTAGTGTGTATGCAAAGTAATGTTCCCAAATACAGTCCCCTAAGATAAGTAGATAGATAGCCCTTGATAAGAATTGTCTCCCACCATTATAATGGTATGTATGTCATATTTATATAGGGATTTCTTCTTTGAATTTCAACACTAATGACCTAACATGCTAACTAGTACCTTGGGACATGAGAGGGAAAACTGAAAATATTGACCTCAAATGCCAAAAAAATAAGATCAAACATAGAGAGGACATAGGTTCCCAAGATGGACAAGAGTGCTTAGCAGTAATGTCTAGTCGTGGGTGCTAGTGTTTAGAGACAAGTGACGAAAAATGAGTGAAGACTGACAGACAAGGATCCATGTGACCTGAGCAGAACTAGGTGTATGAGTGATAAGTGTGAAAGATAACAGTAATAGAAGCTAAAAAGACAAATAGATGGACTATGAAATAGGTCAACATTGAATACTCTTCTTACACAAGATCCATATATAAAACAACATACTTGGTGGTATAGTAAATAGTAGTAAGTGTGTGATTTTATGTCTACACATATGTATTTTTGTCTTACATGTGCCACCATGATCATGAAAATTGTATGACAGGTAAAGATAGGTTCCTTGCTTGGTTCTCAAAATTACTTGGATCAAATATAAGTCCAAACATGACATGATGTATATACCAAAGGTACTCAATGAGATCTAGTTTCATAATTATAGAGGATAGTAATATTGACTCTAAGGTATTTATAGGTTTCTAAGTCCTACACCTAAGATAAATATCGGTATCCTACTAGGATTTAGAATATGGATGAGTTTTTAATTTGGATAGAGTTATACAACAAATTTGATTGATCAATTTAATCAATGTAATATATTACAATATATAGAGTTCCTTGATCTCCATTATTATATGAGATAGTTTTAACAACACTAATAATATAATACCAAATTTATGTGAGTTGTTCTAACAACTCAAAAACTCTTTAACTGAATTCTAATTATGTTTATTAGTCTCACAAATATTTTCTACCCAATTAAAACACTAAACCATATTTCCAAACATTCCTCCTTAGTACAAATATGGTAGAAAAGTGTTCACACTTTTAACAGCAGTATGCCTACCTTTGGTGGCAAGCCCATTTTCATGGCTCATGACCTTGATAGAAATAAAATGGAGCTTTGTCATCATCCTTCCATGGTTTTTTGCATATTTACTACAAATTTGGACATGGACAAAAACCATCAACTATTCACCTATTGTGGTTTTCTAGATTTCCACAAACCTTTTTAAGATCCATGATCTGCATTGCTAGTGCTTTTGTTCTCTACATCATTGCTACATCGGGGAAGTACATAGGAATCACTACTCACTTATCAAAAATTCGAACATGAATATACTTTTGCTCTTATTACAAGCAAAACACACCATAAAAAAAAGAAACACTCAACTAAAAATCAAACTTGCACCAAATGTCTTGTGTGGCCCCGTAGTTGGCGACTAACAAGAGGACGTTGGTTGTCCTCCATCCTCCTGTGCCTCCATCCTCTAGTGAATGGTGTTGCTTACTTACCAAATGTGATCAAGAAGCGTTGTTTCCCCACTGTGATTATAGTTTTCTTCCCCCCACAATGTGAAACGAAGTAATTTCAGGAAATTGGGTAAAACTGAAAATGTGTCCATGTTGCAATTTTTTGTTCATAAATTTAACAAATTTTAACAAAAAATAAATCTTAAGTGATAAAACATTTAAAACGACTCTTTTAATAAACCAACAATAATGATGATATTTAATTTTACAAAAAAAAATCTAAATTTCACACTATCACTATGGGTTTTTTTTAAATATAACTTAGACCTTGAAGCCACAAATCTGTTCTAGCTATGATGACTAAAAAATAATATACACCATTTAAACATTACATGATTGATTTTGGACTATTTGAATGAGACACAGTTTGACTAATAACCAATCAAACTATAAGATTACCCAACACTTTTCTATTTAATCCACGGAGGGTTCACTTAGTAAAAGTATGGTATAACACGTGCGTTCAAAGGTTAATTCTAGTTTCTACCTCTAATTATTCAATTGATAATACCCCTCCTGATATATTATTAGAATGAAAATACCCCCTATTTTTTCCATGCACCGTACTTACCCATTTTTCAATTACAATTTTATTTACCCCTTTTTATTTCTATCATAATATATTAGATAAAAAATATATTGTATTTTTAACTCAATTTTTGTTAATATGCATTTTCTCTCAAAACATAGTTTGAAGCCATTGCAGACTTATTACAAATCACCTTATTTATGTTAAGCTTTAATCATTTATCAATGTTTCTTACAATAATTAAGATGGTGAAATAATATCACTTGTGTTGAAAAGCATACACAATCTTAGTTTTCTACCATCTTATTATTTCTTGGTTAAAAATATAGATTTCTTTATTAAAAAGATATTATAATCTAATTTATGACCACACTCCTTTTGCAATTTTAAAGTGTTTATTTTTAAAAACTAGGGTTCAAATGTTTTAGTTTTATATTAAAATTAAACCTCCCTTTCCTTTGGCCCACTATTCTAACCTACCCCCAATACCATCTTATTATTTCTTGGTTAAGAATCTAGATTTCTTTATTAAAAAAGAGATTATAATTTAATTTATGGCCACACTCCTTTTACAATTTTAAAGTATTTACTTTTAAAAACTAGGGTTCAAATGTTTTAGTTTTATATTAAAATTAAACCTCTCTTTCCTTTGGCCCACCTTTCTAACCTACCTTCAATACTTAATTCAAAACATTAATAAATTAAACCCTTTCACACTCTCATGTCCCGGTATATTGACTTTTATTTTATTAAATTTAATTAGCTACTATGAACTCACGTGATTTAATCACATTATGTTAAGACTTGAACCACACATTATTATTATTGGAAACAAAATATTTGATTTGTAATATAAACTTAATAGAAACCTAGGTCGACAAGATAAAACTAATTATCTAATGAATAATATGTCTAAACAAACCTAAGACACGTGGACTTACTACACAACACATGGCAAAAGAGTGGATGGTGGTATGGCCAAGATGATCTAAACCAACAGTGAAATCCCAAACTTGTGTTTCACGCAATGAATAGATAATTTGATTCTGCGTAGATTTTACCAGCGTCGTCAGCATTCCATTATGGAATTAATTTTTCACTCAATCTTATGTGGATGCAAATATGATAGAAGGCTAATCAGAATCAAGACACCAGATTTAACTTTCAAAATTGTGACCAAAATGCATAAGTCAATGCCCAACAATGTGCTCAGCTAGAAAACACGGCTCCTCCAACATATCTCGGCATGTGCGAGAGGAGTTTCAACAGTTGAAAAAACAACTGAAACCCATTTCTCATGCGTTGGTGTCGATGTAGAGACCGGTTAATCATATGATCCACATATTACAGAAACGATCTAGTTGAGACATGCAATCCCTGTAGGATTACTTCATCTTTGGAAATATAGATGTACAGTTGTACACAGGAATGAATTGAATCGATTCTAACGTTGCGCGACAGAGATTATGCAGGAATCAAAAAATGACAACAATTTCATTTGTCAGAGGGAAAAACAATTGGTGGATAACCTTGATGCACGCAGCCACCAGAACAGACCAGATGATAATGAAAACGCCAATATACTTGAGCAACCCAAAGCAAAATGCTATATGCCAATCGGGGAGACTTAGAAGCCTTTCGTGATATATATCTGAGTATAGAAATAAGGATCTACTATATGAAAATAAACGCATTATGGATAAAACTAATCTAGAAAACTTCTCACACCAACAAAATTTCATACACGGGCAATCATAAATTAGCAACAGATTTTCCCCTTACAATTCTCATAATTCTATACCACTATGATACCAAATGTTAATTTGAACAGGGTTACATAGAAAGCTTGACCGATTGATTTAATCAATGTAAGATATTACAATATATAGAGTTCCTTGATCTCCGTTATTATAGGAGATAGTTTTAACAACACTAACAATATAATACCAAATCTACATGCATTGTTCTACCTACTCAACAACTCTTCAAATAACTCTTAATTATGTTTATTATTCTCACAAATAATTTCTACCCAATGAGAGTACTAAACCATATTTGTTAACATGAGTCAAGTGGTGGATAAAGCTCAGGGACATAATACAATAATACAAAGCAATATATCAAATAAAACATACATCTACGCTAGAAATGAATGACCAATCAACAACATACAAGTGAAAGATAAAATATTAAGAAGGGTTACAAATACTTGCAGGTAGTGTGTGTGTGTGTGTGTGTGTGTGACCATTGATACATAATTCTCCCTAGAGACAACAACATTGAGAGAGAATTGTTACACATGGAGAAGGGGAAAGCTCAATAAGAAGACCTTCCATTCTAACTCACTATAGTGACCCAAATGCAAAGGGGTATGCTCCAAATCTAAAGTCCAACAAATAAGTGCAAAATAATATAAAAACATGGGAGTAATAAAAAGTAGTGCCTTCAAAAATGAATGATTGACATGGTGATATAAGTAAAAAAGGAGGGGTATTTATACCTAACGCCATCATCCATGGGGGATAGAGTTGGTCAAAAGGAAATCAAACCTAACATCATTCCCCATGGGAAATGGCATTGGCTTTGAGAGAACTTAAGGTAAAAAGGGTGCAAAACAATGTAAAGTGGAGGCCAAAAGGTAAATGGAGGAAATAACGGAAGTCTAGGATGACCAAAAGTAGTAACAAGATTGTGCGAGTGTGTAAACAAGTGAGAAAAATGAGACAAGTAAACATAATGGGTACAAGTGTGCACAAAAGGAATAAATGAGGAAAAATCAAGGAAACTATGGAATAATAGTGACATCTATCAAATGATATGGTCTAGCCCATGTGACCAAGTCTGATCACACCCCAATCCCAACATGCCCCTTGAGGCACACACTCAAGAGGAAAATGTATCAATGGCCCCTACACAAGAGAAAAGGTTAGTGAGTGCATAAAAAAAATGAGGTGTATACATATGCCCTAATTAAATGTCATCATGGGTCACAATAGTGAAACATTATATGGTCTTCAAAAAAAGACATTTGCAAAAATTTGAAATAGAAAGTAAAGTAGCAATGTAAGTGTTGTAATGAATTAATGAACTCTGCCAAATGATGAATACCTACATCATACTTACCTATTAGTGTTGCTTGGATTTCCTATGGTGGGTGTAATAGATTCTTTGAAACTTGAAGAAGAAAAACTAAAAAAGAAACATTATAAGATAATCATTAAAATAATGCATAAATCACCTAGCTAAGAGGTCATGGAACTAGTGTAGTTGAGCATTGAAATGATGAAAAGTGAGGAGTTTTGGTGAAATTTGGTAGAGGCATGTTCAATATGTCAAAATGATCATATCACTTCCACAATTATGGAACAAATTGCAAAATGTTTCAATGGTGTTTTGTTTGGAAGATATAAAGGTTTGAAGATTGCTAGAAATCACACCAAATTCAATTATAAACATTGTTATAGAGAGTAAAGAGATGAATTCATTTATCACTTTACTAAATAGGATTGAGATAAACTAAGATTTGTGAGTATCCAATTTGAGTGATCCTAGTGACAATGGTGAGGGTACAAGGTGGTGGATGAGGTGGTCAAGGCAGGACATGTGGAGGTGTGAATCCCATGGTAGGTTTTGTTTTCAAATTGGGAAAGGATAACTAGGATAAAGATGGAAAGTTTTAGTCCAGGGAAATTTTATCTAGAAAAAATTACCCCAAATATAATTAAAATGTAGATCATGTTGAGTTTTAGGTGGGTTTGGAAGTATTTTGAAATTTAGAGTTATTAGGTTAGGTTTTCGAATTTAATACTAGAAAAGGTTATGGAACCCCGCAAAAAAAGGATCAACCATGCTAGAACAAGTGCATCATGGACAATGACAATGGATGTGTAAAAAATGCTCGATGACATTCCAACTTGGGTGTTGATGTCATTTAGATAGCATTGTTTTTTATAGCAGTCTATGGTGTTATACCAGGGTGGTTTTTGTAGTTGAAAAGGTGAAAATGTTGCTCAATGGATGATCTTGTAAATACTTATAGGGATGATGGTGTTTGAAATTATGTAATTGTGTTGATTTTTGGTCATTTGAGTTGTACTTTTGACAATTATTATGGATTGAGATCTGATGGGTACTTGTTTAATATTTTATAGGTTCCATGGAGGATCTAATTATAGAGATCAATGGATTTGTTGTGGATTGCAAAGCTAGTGAAGGGGTTATTAGTGCAGGATGTGGTGAGGTTACAGGGCCTTAGTTTTTGATACATTATGTATATGTTATGGATCATGTTGGATCTAGATATGATAAAAGAAATTGGGCCAATGGGAGTTCATGTCCAATGTTTTGAGGTTGAGGTTCGGTAGATATACATTAGAGGCTTTTGTGACCTTACAATATATACAACTAATTCTCAGGATTCTCATTTATAATATGTGAATGTTTTTTAATATGACATCCAATATTGTAAATAGGAAGGAATTAACATAGTGGGATACATGAAATGAGGAGTATCATCAAAATTCATTAATGGTTTTTATTGATTTTTGTGTTTTCTATAAAGATTCTAGACATCTGAAAGGCCATCATAAGTATGGTTGTGGCATAGAGCTTGTGCCACAAAGTAGATGGAGCAATATTATTATTTTTATTAGTATCATACAAAGATGCATTAGAGTCCATAATTTATTTTAGTTGGGGGATGGCCACATTGGTACAATTAGTGCATGATTTGTATAGGATTTGAGTGTGACAACATAGGGTCGTATGGCCTATTACACTTTTAAAAACATGGATCTATATGTTTTTCCTGATGTATAGGCTTATGGGGACACTATTACTTGTAGAATGAGGATTTTATAGTGGTATAGATGCCTACCAATGATGGCATCCATGGGATATCGATAATTGGTACATATGACACATGATCATGTGGGTATGGGATCCCTATAGAGGGACGGTTGTATTGGTTGTCCAATTGTATGATATAGTGGTAGTTGAGGGGATATTCAAGATCATAAGTAATTATGTGTGGTGGGTGGGTGGAGACACACCCCATTGATAAAGTTATTTTGTATTTTAGGTTCCAAACTCATGTGGTAGCACTACCCCTTCAAGAGTATCGATGAAAACATGCCAAAGAGAATAGAAGGAGAGAAAGGATAGAGGTATCAATACTACCATTATGAACATGTTGAGTTAGATAGTTTCCACACCAAGGTTTCAAGTGGAATTAGTGGAGGGAAGGAGGAGGAGCAAAAGGACCTTGGGGTTATAGAGGTGGTAAATAACCCCAAGAGATAGGATACTATAAATGAGGAGAGAGTAGAGAAACCTAGGGGATGACACTGCAAGTTCTGGTTATGAATACCTAAGTGAATATATTTTTTCATATATGGGTTCCTAGATAATAGCACCATATGAATGCAATGACTAGGGAATATATTGAAAGTTCACAGGAGACCGCATATAATATTAGTGCCTCAAGATAGGTGGCAACAATGCATAGGGACCCATCAATCGAGATATGATGATGATGAGGTAGAACTAAGAGTAGCAAATAGGAGTCTTCATGGTGGATTTCCTTAAGGAGACAAATAATATCAAAGTTATTTTAAGTAGATTTGTTTATAGATTACAATTATAGAGTAGAGTATAATGTTGGGTAGATTGCTAATGGGTTATATGGTTTTGTGTTGTGCAAAGTGGACCACAACTTAGTGGCACTCTTTGATTGATGGTTCAAATCACAATATCCTTGATGGTGCACTAGACATGAAAGATACTTCTATGGTGTTTGATCTAGTTTTTTTTACGGATAGGGATGCAGTAGATGATTTTATAATCGGAGAGGTAGGATGCGAGATTCATAGGTATAGATATCCTCAAGTGGAAAAGAGACCAATGGATTAATAGAAAATGGTTGCATGTTAGGTGAGTGGTGTAGCCCACATTTCATATTTGGAGGTTTGGGTGTCTTAAGTAGAGGGAATGGTTGCAGGTAACCAGTCTAGAGCCACGTAGTCATAAAGGAAATGAACATAAAAGTGACCAGCTGTAGTCACAAAATCATGCACTTTAGACATTTATTTATTCCGGTCTCATACTATTATTTATAAGGTTCTTGTAGTGAAGAAATTATTAATTAACCCTCGTCCTTTTGGCTATCTTGTTTATTTTATTTCGTAATTTGCAACCTATTGCACGCATATTCCCATCCATTTTCTAATATTTTGTGCTATTTTAGCCTCGGCTAGGGCACCCATGGGCACCTTGGTCCCACCTGGGGGTGCTCCGATCCTTCTAGCACTTTCCCACCACTTTTTGGTCCTCTTCTAGCCATTTTTCATCTATATCTTTCTTTTGGTTGACATTTTCGGGGTTAATTACCTAATTAGAGCAAGATAACCCTATAAATATAAAGTTATAAGACCATAATGAGGGACCTAACATCATTCACTATCTATCACTCATCTAGATTTGGATCCATCTATTGCATTGACATCCACATAGCTCCATCATCAAGGCACAAACTAGGACATATGCATCACACTTCATAGGGCAGGGGATTCTATTCTATTCCATGCACACATTCTATTACATTATATGCATTTAGCTATTGCTTGCTACTTCAAAAAGTTTCACTGACACAAGAGCACCTAGGGCACGACATGAACACACTCACCAGAACTACATCCAGGTCTGAAATGTAATGCAACACTAAGTTAGTAAGCCCAATGTTGTGGAAGTTGACGTTAGTCTGAACCATTCATTTGCATATTTCTTTTTTTAGGGTTTTTGATACTTCCTTTTGGTCTTTTGCAAGTTATTTCTTCCTCTTGAAACATTTTGAGCATTCGGCGTAGTATAAGAAAATTAATGTGACAAGTAGCGAAGGATAGAAGTCATCTCTAGGACCTGTGAAGACAAATTTTGGACCTTTTTCTCATACTGGGGTGCTTGTTTTGATTACCAAGGCACCCATGGGCACCCCAGTCCTCTCCCAGGCACTCCAATCTAGCCACATCACTTAGATCTATCCTCTGTGGAATCCTGACATAGTCTCTCTTGATTTCTAATTTTATGTTCATCACTGTGACACTGTCTGACAAGCGTCCATTATCAGTAGAGTTATTTCCTCTTCTCTCTCGTACATTAGGGTTTAGTATTTCATTTTATATATTTACTTAGATCATTAACATATTTCTTTACTACATTTATTTACTTCAGTACAACTGTTCATAGCTTAGATTAATTATTATATACTACATAATTTAGTTAATTTTAGTTACTCATTTTGGTGAATCCGACTCGATTGTCCATGCCTCTAGGTCATTCATCCATCACTTTCTTTCCTCTCTTTTTCATCCATTGCCTCATCATGAATATTTCTATTCATGCCTATCTACAAAACCACCTTGATTGTATCAATAATATTAGGACATACTTGTCTAACACTTATACCCCCTCATACTTCACCCGAATATATATATCATAAGCTCATTACAACTCTATCCCTTAATGAGGACCAAATAACTTTCACAACATATGATCTACCTCCTCAAGAAATACTAGAACATGACCCTCCCTTGTATATCCAAGTTTGTATTAACATGGTAGGAGTCAAGCATGCTTTATTCGATAATGGATTTGGCTTAAACATTTACAATTTCAATTTCCTTCAACACATAGGTATGTTGAAAGCATCGTTAGTCCCGTCATCTATCTCAATTCATGGCTTTGATAACATCCCCAAGCGTGTTTTAGGTAATGTTAATTTATCAGTCACTATTAGTCCATGTACAATTGATATTTTGTATCATGTTATGCCTAATGACCTCAACTATAATCTCCTCCTTGGAAGACCTTGGATCTATTCTATGCATGTGACCCCCTCTACACTACATGTACGGTTCAAATTCTAGTATTAGGGCACATTTTACGATGTACCAGCTGATCCAGCACCTTTTGAGTATATTAATTCTATCAAACAAGCTACTAATATCCCTATTACCTCTGATAGTACTCACGATTTTTCTAAATATGGCGTAGGATGTGACTATCATTGTCTTTTTGGCTTCCCCAACACTTAGGTAAATCAATTAGAACATAAAACCATAGAGCTTTAGGACCTCCCCCCATGGTTACACAAGTTTGGCTTAGGGTATCAGCCTCCTTCTCCACCACCTATGGATGCTTAAACCTCCTTACATGTTCCTTCACTTCCCCTATTGCATCTGGAACTCATTAGTGATGACCCCTCTATTCTTTGGGATACCCTTGATACTTTCACTACTGACAGCGCATTATTGGAATACATGGGTGCTTATGATCACCTTCCCTCTTTCCACTATAAGTTACATCATCCTTTGTCCCTCACCAACACAGTTTACCTCAAAGAATACGATGTCCCTGTTGATAATGCCAACCTGCTAGATACTATTCCTATTGATCCATATATTGAGGATCGTTCCACACTTCTAAATGAAGAAACGATACAATATAACATAGGCACACTTGAAAGTCCATGCATAGTTTTTCTCACTACTTCTCTCACCCCTACTGAACAAAATGATATTAAACAAGTCCTCCATGATTTATCTGGAATTTTCTCATGGGATTATAATGATATGCCAGGCATTGATACATCCGTAGTAATGAATAATATTGTCCTTAACCCGGGTGCTAAACCATTCCAATAAAAAATTTGTAAAATGCACCCTAAAGTATCCCTCCTAGTCAAAGAATAAATTCAAAATCTTCTCGACATAGGTTTCACTCATGTTTCGACTATCCTGAATGGGTATCTAACATTGTACCAGTAATGAAACCTGATGGACAGGTTCATTGTTGCACTGATTTTCATGATTTAAACAAAGCTTTTCCTAAGGATAGCTTTTCATTTCCTCACATCGACACTATTGTTGATTCCATAACTGGATACGATATACTCTCTTTCATGGATGGTTTTTTTGGTTATAATCAAATAAAGATCAATCTAGCTGACCAAGAAAAACCTTCCTTTACCACACCTTGGACCACATTTTATTACACAATCATGCCGTTTGGCCTTAAGAATGCTGGAGCTACTTATCAACAAGAAATGACTCATATATTCCATGACTACATTCATAAGATCCTTGAATATTATATAGACAATATCTTAGCAAAATCTCGATGATGATCTTCCCATGCGAAGGATCTGTGCACATTATTTGATGGATCATGCCAATATTGAGTTCACTTGAATCCAAAAAAATGTGTTTTGGGGGTCAAAACCGATAAACTTCTTGGAAATATTATATCCCAATGTGATATTGAGATTTATCCTAGAAAAATCAAGGCCATAATAGACATGCATCCACCCAAAAATTTGCATCAATTATGATCATTACATGGTAAAATTCAAACTATTCAACACTTCATTGCACAACTTATAGATAAGACCCAACCATTTACACGACTCATGAAGAAAGATACCAAGTTTCTTTAGGATGAGAAATGTCAGCAAGCCTTAGAAAATATCAAAGCTTACATGTTAAATCCACCTGTCCTAGTTCTGCCCATGCCTTATCGACCTTTTTTATTATATATCTTTTCTACGTTTCACGCATTAGGAGCCTTATTGGCACAACATGATGATTCTCAATGTGAAAGAGACATATATTACATCATCCATACCCTACTCTCTTATGAATGTAACTATAGCTAAATTTAGAAATTGTGCCTCGGTCTTGTCTTCGTTGCAGACAAATTGAGACAATATCTTCTCAACAATGAGGTACATATTATCACCAAAGTTGATCCCTTACACTACCTCATTTCCTGCACACATCTATCAGGACATTTGACACGTTGGTTCTTGCTCCTTACATAATTTTATTTTAAGTTCGTACCACAAAAAGAAATCAAGCAACATGTTATCGCTGATCAATTGGCTTTAACACCCCTCCTGGATATATCACCCATTTTTTATTCTTTTTGTGATGATTTCACTTCCTATACCATTGAGTCATATACGTGGACAATGTACTTTAATGGCTCTTATTACTAATCTTGTGATAGAGTTGGGATATAATTCATTACCCCATATTGTGACACACTCCCCTTCACACATCGGTTAGGTTTCTCTTGTATAAACAACATTACTGAATACAAGGCTCTCATCTTAGGTTTTCTTACCACTCTAAATTTCCTCATTCGTAATTTATGTATTCACAACATTTCTTAATTAGTCATTAATCAAGTTAATGATACATATAATACAAAGGAAGAGCATCTCATCCCATACAACACCTTTGTGAAGGATATTTTAGCTACTTTTGATTCCTACTCCATTTCTACTATTCCTTGCAAGGATAATCATCATGCATATGTTATGGCTAGCGTTGCATCAATCATCCCACAAGATATCACCGATGAATAAGCTACTTTTGTCATTACTCACTTGAGACATCCCTCTATTTCTGCACTACCTCTTACAACTTACGTGATCACACATAATCACAGCAACGTTGAATGTTTCACGCCTATTTATAATTTCATGTATAAACAAACTATCCCCAATACCCTATTGCCTCATGAATCCCTCCACCTATGTCGTGAGGTTACTCAGTATGTTATCATTAGGACAGAATTATTCAAGTACGTTATTGATAGACGTCTTCTTCATTTCCTCTCACTTGCAAACATACCCACATCTATCTCCAAAACTTACGATAGCGTATATGGTGGTCACTTCTCTAGTAAGGCCATGACACAAAAAAATTTACGTCAGGGGTACTATTGGCCCACAATGGAACAAGATTTCCTTGAATATACTACTCATGAAAAATGTCAAAAACATGGTAATCTCCATCATGCTCCAGCATATGATATACAACCTATTGCGCCCACTTGGCCTTTCTCTCTTTCGGTACTCGATCTAATCAACATGATTAATCCTAAATCAACAGACGGACATAAATTTATCATCACCGCTACCGAATATTTCACAAAATGGGTCGAAATGGATCCTCTATGAAGCACTATCGGTAAAGATATTTGCAAATTTCTCACCACACATATCATCACATGTTTTGGGGTTCCTTCTGCCCTAATAAATAATGATGACGCCTCCTTCAAAAATAAATATATTAAGAATTTTTACGCTAAGTTCAAAATAAAAATATCATTCTCTACACCTTATTATCCATAGGGAAATGGCCAATCCAATGCCACCAAAAAAACTATTGTTAAAATCTTGTGCAAGACTGTTGACTCTAGTGGTACCGATTGGCATAATCAGTTATTCTACACTCTTACACCTACTAATGCCACACCTTTTTCGTTAGTCTACGGTGTCGTGTCTATTATTCCACTCAAGCTTGACATACCTATTAGTGCAGAATCACAGCACCCCCGAATGGTTTGATTGTGAACTGGGGCATTTGGTGTGATTGCATAACATGGGATCATCTCTCAAGTTGTGGGACTTGAAAAAATTTAGATGGACCTCCAGAGAAAGCCGGTTCTTACCTCCTAATCTACCTGCCATAAGCTACTCCAGTACAGGTAGAATATAATCTAACCTAATCTAACATTTCCAATGAGACAAGGAGAAAGAGAGAGTGAGAGGTTGAAAGATCCTACACTAAGCGGTGATACACCAGAAAAGGAAGTGGATGATCACAGACCCGACTGCCTAAAGTGGAGATAGGTGAGCACAGGAGAGGGTGGATGAGATGCATCATGGACCAGAGACAGATTTCACACAGACACCACTTTAAAACCCATTAAACACGGCTCTCAGGACCTGCAACAAACATTCGCATATGCACAGTATACCCTGCAATGACGAGAGGTAAGAAGAGACAGTAAAATAAGCCAAGGATGGACAGATGCATCACGAAACATATTCTATTGCTCCAAAAAGTTACACGGTACATCATTAGTGGGCAAGAGGCAAGAAACACCATTATAGAGCCATGGGAGGAGGGTTAAACTCCACATTCTACCCTAAGGAAGAAAGAGAGAGGGGGGAGAGGATAAATGACGACCAACTCTTTGAATATGCCCCTCCTTTACAATATATAGGAAGAATAAGAGAGAGAGGAGGGAGAAATTCAAATTTTTTCTCAACCACCTTCGAAGTGCATTAAATCCTGCTATAAAAGATCAACCACCACCCCTTAATTCCCACTCCTGATCTACCCACAATCTTTCAATTCTACCTTGATTACTTTTTCGACACGTTGAAGGAGGAAGAATGGTGGATCAGATAAAATCTGATCCTGTTGTTGGAGCAACAGTTCTGTATTAATGGCCTGGAAGATGCTTCTTCAATTTTTTCCCACCTGACCTCTCTAAAATTAAATTTTTAGATCTCCATGGCATAGACAAGGCCGATATCTTTCTAATGGTGCCAGATTTGTCAGATTTTGAGCGCTGAGTCAAAAGATACACCCATTTTAAATTTGAATCGAGTCCATACAAAATGGTGGGAACCGGCTACCAAAACGGGCCCCTATTTTTAAACTGGACATGTGGAGGGCTGGCGCATGTTTGAGGGTAGCCTTTATATTTTACTTTTGAAGTTGT
The DNA here is from genome assembly GCA_019776745.2 of Taxus chinensis. Taxonomy (NCBI): domain Eukaryota; kingdom Viridiplantae; phylum Streptophyta; class Pinopsida; order Cupressales; family Taxaceae; genus Taxus; species Taxus chinensis. The sequence goes on along the minus strand of CM034147.1, from coordinate 923,559,249 downwards.
GTTGGGCTAACACATGGCTTCTTCCACGGCTCACTCAATTTCTTCATGTTTTGGCTAAGTATTTTGCTTAGCAGGGTCATATATCTGACCGAAGACACGTGGCGACTTGGCATTTGTTTGTAAAACTTCCCCCAATTTCGCTCTTGAATTAGCATTGTGCTGACACTTAACACCCTCTACTGGCTTGTCTCAATTATTTGACTATTCAACCCTGACCCTGTCCCTTTATGAAACTAAACACATGGAGGCATTGTGCTCATTTAGAAACCCGCTCAGGATTTTTCCTTTGAAGGATTGTCAGGTTGACACGTGGAGGCTTCCGCAAACTCTTGGACTTTTAAACAGCTGCTCCTACCTTTTCAGGCCCTGAAAACACAGCAAGCTAGTGCTTGTTCTCTATACTTAGTCAATTTTGGGCCATCTCAGTCCCAATTTTCAACTTGGACTACATGGTGAGCCCACGCTCATTTAGGCATCCACTTTTGGATTTACCTTTGGAGATGTGTCGAGCTGACACATGACAGCTTCCGCTAGCACTTTTATACTTAGTCTTTTTTTAGGCCTGCCCTGTCCAGTTTTTTGACTTTTAGTTGTTGACTCTGCTCTTCTTTGGGCCTGGGACACGTGGGGGCCTAGCACTTGTTCGAGTCTCCCCTTTTGGATTCAATCTTTGGAGGTGCACCATCTAGACACTTGGCAGTGTCCACTATCTTCTCCATACTTAGTCATTTTTGGGGCTCATTCTGAATTAGTTCAGAGCCCGACAACTTCGAGCCTTCACCATTTCTTTTCTTTGAGCCTTTGGCTTCTTTTGACATTGTTTTCTCCTTCCCCAACCCTGATATTCCATTTTAGATCTTGCCTACGACCTACTTGCTAGATTTGAAGCATGGGTTTGTTCGACGGAGCTGTTTTTTGAATTTCTTCTTACACGGGGTTATTTAATCTTTCACAAGCCTTGTCACTCCTTTATAGAGTCCCTTTGTTTCCTGATTGTAGGATTTGAATGTGATTTCTCTATTTTCTCCTGTACAAGGTCATGGCTGACTAATTTTACCTGCGGGAAAAATATGGATAACAATTTGGTGACTCGCAAGGGCATCTGCCTGCTAGATGAAGGGATCAGTAACCTTGAAGCATCCATTGGGCATGGAGTCATAATTAATGGCCTAGTACTGACCTTCCCTTTAAAATGGACTCTTTGATTGCCCACTTTTCACTCTTTCATGACTCTGAGCCTACCCGCACTTCCGCACTCTCAATTTTCATAAGAAATCTTGAAATAAGGCTTCTGAGAGTAGAAATTTTTTTTTGACCCGGGGCTTTCATCTTTCCCTGAATGGACTATCTTGAAAACATTCTTTAGTTGCTCTGCAATTGTTTTATTTTGAAATTTGCAATTGTTACAGGCAACTATGGGTCTTCTACCAAGAATAGTGAAGGGCCTAGCCTCAATAGCTATGGAGCAATACAAACAAAACTTATGTACAAAGACAAAAAAATGCATGCCTCAAATGAGACATGCAAAGTGTGCACAAGCACTTCTTCTACTAAAAACAAAATCTACTCCTACCCCTACATTAATTGGAGAAAGAAAATCTTAAACAAATCCTGCAACTGGTAGAGAGAAGTAGCTTCCCTTTCTCAAGAGGGGCAGCCATGTAAATTATTTGACACTAAATATAGCTTCTTGTATGAGTGAAAAACTGACTTTAAGTCGATCCTCCACCCATATCAGCAAGGTATCAACATTAATGGAAAATAACTCCTCAAGCTGATTTGTATTAGACTCCTGGAGGTGTTGATGGTGACCCTTGGTGCTTTGATACTCATCCTCATGTCTTGAAGTAGGCATGAATAGTTTTGGCTTCTCCCTTGGCTCCAATGAAGCCAAGTATCTGATTGGGAAATGTCTGGTCCTTTGAATTTTCCCATGATTCTGAACTTTAACTCCAAGAATGGATCATTTTTTCTTACCCTCGTGGATAGATGGTGTGGGAGGAATGATAGCCTCATACTCTTTCTCTTCCTCTTTAGTAGGTGTGACATTTGGAAGATCAAAATCTTCCAACTTTGATTCAGGAGGCATGTTGCAAACTGCGGGTTGTGCTGGCACATTCTTTTCCGTGACAGCAGGTTCTTGTGATTGAAGAATAAATGATGGGGAAGAAAATATTGCAATTTTAACTGGCTCCTTCTTATCAAAACATTATTTTGAGTCTAATAGGAAATCAAACCCTTTACTGTCCTGCTGTAACAAGGTCTCTCCATTTTGCATGGTGATCTTAAAATATTCATTATTTTCACCATATGAAGCCTCATCTTCAAATATGAAGCTAGTGAGTTCAGGATCTTCCAAAAAATCAGACTTTTGGAGAAGTTGTAAGGGAGAGGGGTCTATACTTTCTTGTTCAATCATCTCATGATTCAGTGCCTCTAAATCCATCTTGGTCACCTCCATATACTCCTCTTTAACTGGACTTAGAGCTGGTTTTTCTTCTTCCTTCTCTTGTGAAGAACATGGAAGACTCATATCTTCCAAACTTGGTCTCAGAGAGATGTTATGAAGTGTAGATTGTTGTCCTTTAATGTCCTTCTTCATGGCAGTAGGCTTATATGCTTGTAAGATGGATGGAAGAGGATCAAATGATGTAATCTCCTTAGGATCCTCTTCATCAAAGTAATCTTTTGATTCTGACAAATAGTCTACTTCATTGTTGTCCTGCTGCATGTACTCTACCTCCTCCATGGTGTCCTCCTAATTTGAAACTTTCTCACCATGGTTCCCTTCTTCCTCAAACATGAAGTTTGAAAGTTCAAACTCCTATTAAACATTAGATCTTGAAGGGGATGAAGTGTGAGGAAGAACTGAAGGTTCTTCTGTAGCCTGCTCTATGCTTGGAGCCTTTGAAACTATATGGTCCTCCTCCATCATGGGTTCATCAATCAAATTAGGTCATTGAAATGAAAGAAAATAATCTTCGATGATGCTTTCTTCATTGAGTGGCTTCAACACTGATTTGATCTCTCCTAGCTACCCCTCTTCAATGCGGGTTGGAGCTAATTTTTCCTCCTCTTTAACTAGTTGTGCAGCTTGGATTAGATCAGCATTCTCTTCAAACAGAGTGCCATTAGGGACATTGTATTCAAAGCAAATAGGTTGTTGATCTTCTTCTTGTTATTTTTGTTCTTCTTCGGCTGCAAACTCAACCTCAGCCACCACTGGTTATTCAACCCTGACCTCATTTATTGGCTTGACCATCAAGGGGATCTTTGTAAACCCAAATTTAGCAGCCCAACTCTTCAGATTGTTTGTCATTTCTTCTCTGTTGGGGTCCACTTCTTGCTATTTTCCTTGACTGGATTCTTGATTCTCCTCCCAACATGGACTTGGGAAAGAAAGAGGAGTGACAAGTTCGGGTTCAACTAGCTTTGCAATTGTTTTTGGTGGGGAGGGAGGTGGAACTTCTTATTTATTTGGAGGGAATGACTGCTTGGGAAAGAAAGGGGGAGAAGAATTGAAATGGGATGGAAGTGCAAGAGATGGAGGAATGAAATCAACACTTGAGGCATCAAGTGAGGGGCTTGACTCTTGATCATGCTGAAATGATAAAGATTGAGAAAGAGAAAATGAAGGACAGTGAGCTGGTGATTGACTTACCCATTGATAAGGTTGTCTTGTGTCTAGCTCATAAGCCTTAATATCTTCAATCCACTAGGTAAGCTGAGGTAGCATTTCAACCATGAAGTCAAGCTTCTCTTGAGGGCTGTAATGTCTTGGAAAAGGGCCTTCCCATGGAAAAGGTGCCCTGCAACCAATCTTGAATGCCTTCATTTTTGCTATGGCCCTTGATTGAACCATGTCAGCCTCCATTTTTTTAATCTTCTCCAGTAAACCAGAATTCTCCACATAGTTGTCACCATTATATGCGCCCCCTTGTTCTTGATAAGCTCTATGGTCAAACTGACTTTGACCCTACTCATATGGGTAAGCATAATGGTCCTGGATCTGATTATAATGTTGATCTGGAGGAGTTAGTAAATGCATTAGAGGTGGATTGCACTGCTGTTGCTATAAGTGTGAGTTCTATGAATGGAATGAAGTCATAATTGCACAACTTTATGGAATGGGAGAAAATAAAAGAGATGAAAGAAGAAAATGGATGAAAATAGATGGAAATGGATGGAAAAGGTTTGTAACTTAGAGAATTGGTTATTAATTATATGGAGTCACCAGATGTGCTTTGAATGTGCCTCTAAAGGCTGAATCTCACCAAGAACACATCAACTTGATGAAATAAAGTGAAGATCTCAGTGCCAAAATTGTTAGTACAGAATCACAACACCCCCGAATGGCCTGATTATGAAGTGGGGAATTTGGTGTGATTTCACAACATGGGACCATCTCTCAAGCTATGGAATTACAAAACTTGTGATGGACCTCTAGAGAAAGCCAGTACTTTCCTCCTAATCTACCTACCACAAGCTACTCCAGTATAGGTAGAATCTAATCTAACCTAATCTAACCTTTTTAAGGGGACAGGGAGAAAGAGAGAGAGAGGGTGAAAGAGCCTACACTAAGCGGTGATACACCAGAAAAGGAAGTGGATGATCATGGACCCAACTACCTGAAGTGGAGAGAGGTGAGCAGAGGAGAGGGTAGACGAGATGTGCCACAGACTAGAGATAGATTTCACATAGACACCACTTCAAAACCCATTAAACACGGCTCTCATGACCTACAACAAACATCAGAATATGCACAGTATACCCTGCAATGACGAGAGGTAAGAAGAGACAATAAAATGCGCCAATGATGGACAAATGCATCACGAAACAGATTTTATTTCTCCAAAAAGTTACATGGTACATCGTTTGTGGGAAAGAGGCAAGAAATGCCATTACAAATCCATGGGAGGAGTTTTAGACTCTGTATTCTACCCTAAGGAAGAAAGAGAGAGAGGTGAGGAGAAACGCTGACCAACCTTTCGAATATGCCCCTCCTTTACAACATATAGGAAGAATAAGAGAGAGAGGAGGGAGAAATTCAAATCCTGCTCAACCACCTTCGCAACACAATAAATCATGTTATGAAAGCTTAACCACCACCCCTTAATTCCCACTTTGAATCTACCCATAATCTTTCAATTCTTCCTCAATTACTTGTTCGGCACATTGAAGGAGGAAGAATGGGGGATCAGATAAAATCCGATCTGGTTGTTGGAGCAACGGATTTTGTATTAATGGCCTGGAAGACTTTTCTTCATTATTTCCCACCTGACCTCTCTAAAATTAAATTTTCGAACCTCTATGGCATAAATGAGGCCAAGATCTTTCCAATGGTGCTAGATTTGTCAGATTTTGAGCACTGAGTCAAAAGATACGCCCATTTGAAATTTGAATCGAGTCCATACAAAATGGTGGGAACCAGTTGTAGACACCAAATTTGTGTCTTACGACCCCCCGTGCCCCGCATCCCATTTCACAACCTAGCCTCACCACCTAAACCTTACACAATTATTTATTAATTACCTATTATTTAATAAATCCACATCTCCAAACTTGCCACCACATTTCGCCACCTCATCATGACCTAGCCCTAACCCTAAACTAACCTAATTAAGACCTATAACTTGGTCTACATCCACACACATGACTAATTACTCCTCACCCGCACCAAAATCAACCTAATAATGACATGACCAAGCCCACAACTAATTCCTCGGGAGAAAAGGAGGGAAAGTTGGCTATTTTACTAAAAATAGCCCACTTTGACTTAACCGACATCGGTTCCTACTCGACCGCCATCGGTTACGTAACCACCATCGGTTCCCTGTAAATGACCTCCCCCAACCAAAAACAAGGGGCGGGATTTTCATTGATCAGGAATCGGGAAATTCATTGAAAAGATCAGGAATTCGCTTGGCCGAGCAGAGACAAGTGAAGGAAAGAAAGGAGTTTACAGAGAAGGACATCAAGCCCAAGACTACAACTGAGTAACTAGAGCCTAGTGACACTTATCCAAGCATTGGGAGAGAAGATAGCTTATCTTTGATTATCCGATCATCTTACCTGAGCCCTGCCTTCGTTATCACAGTCTTTGGACCTGTATCTTCATGAGGAACTAGTAAGTAGTATATTGTATGTTCTTTTGATAACATTTCTTGAACTTTTGAATCACAGCAATTATAAGTCTATTCTTAGATCTACTACCTGGTAACACCCTACATCTAACTATCATTCCTCTACCCCTACACTACCCCAAGAACAGCTCCCATACCCTCTGAGCCTTCTCCATCACCCCATTACCTATCCCCAATCATTTACTAGCCTTATAAACTCCATAGCCACCTTATAGCCAACCTTCACTAAAAGCCCCTAAACCACTGCCCCTACCGATATCGGTTAGCAGAAACCAGTACCGGTGACAGTGACCGGCATCGGTCACTGTGATTCAAAACCAAAACTAGCCCTTTCCTCTATTATTTTAACAAGGTAATTAAATTGTAATTTTGCAATAATTTGTGTTAATTCATATTAGCAGGGGAACTAACCACCTTTGAAAGGAAGTTTAATACTTCCTGGGCCCAAGGCAGTTCCCTCATTTATTTTCTAATTAGAATCTGGTGGTCTTGTATTCTTACTTGCACGTAGTCCTTCCCAGACAAAAAGGAGTTCTTCGCAATCGATCTGATCTCTCTCTACGGTACGCGCACACCCTCCAAAAATTCAACAGGTATTCCTCCTAGCCCTAACCCTTATCTATTTCTCAAGAGAATGAAAGGCTAGAAGAAACTCTATTCTAGGAACTGAGACTGTCCTCTGTGTGAAACATTTTGACACACCCGGTTGGATCCATTTTGGGTTTCTTTATTTCTTGCTTGCTTTCATATAGGGAGCACACTTGCTATTTTTCTTCTTTTAAAATATTCACAAGATATTTTGTTACCTTTTGGTAAAAGAATTTGTTTTGCTTTCACATTTTTGCATTAGTGAAAATCATCTCCTTGCTTCATCGAATATCATTTTCGATTTGGGTTTAAAACACGTGCATCACATTCTTGCTTGTTGTTTTCAATTCTAGTGAACATAGATTAAGTAACAGGTCGTACACGTGGGGGTGATATCCATGGTATTGACAAGAAATTAATCTTACTTTCACTGCACAACACATACCAAATCACGTCATAATCAACACAACAACTCAAACATCCCCCCCTTTTTTCCGCGGTATTCCTCCGCCCGATTGAGGTAACCTTATAAGCCAAAACAAACTTGACATTTCCCCTAAGTCTTCTGTTTAGGATTGACATCATCTTGCGTCTAAGGCATAAGCCCAAAGTGATTAAAACTAATCCTAGGGTTAGTCTGTTAATTTGCTTGTGCATCTTGCTTGTTTTTAGTTCTATTTCTTTGTCATACATTGTTTTCTGTGATCACTTCAGAACAGTTTGGTAGGTATACTAAGCATCGTTAACCCCAAATCAGCAACTTCTTATAGCTTCTTACACCGGTTCTATTATACCGACATCGGTTAACTTACCGACGCCGGCTATAGTCTGACCGACATCGGTTACCTGACCGATATCGGTTACTGCCTTTTGCAGTTCCCAAAACCAACAACCTACCCATTTCCAACATTTTGTTGCTGCTTCTGTTCCTGATAGATTGCATCCCTACTGTGTACTCTTGTCCATGGTTGTTATCACTTGGAAACAAGCCGCAGCCATGGTTTCACATGCCTGTTCCATGCCTTTTCCTGAATCACCCCCTTCACATCCTGTGGGGAATCCTACGGACACCAGCGAGGTTCCCAAAATTCCTGTAGGAGATAAGGAATTTGTGAAATTTTTGGACGCCAATCCTAGCGATGTACAATACTATTTGTCTCATGCCCCTGACCGTACACCCGACGGTCAACTCCTTGTTGGTATGCCTATTAGTATAGCCACTCATTTAGCTCCTTCCCCACCTGATAACTCTACCTTACCTTCTTCATCCTTAGCCCCGTCTCCCAACTCAGTGGCTTCAGAGGTTCTTACGGCATAGATTGGCTTTCCTTTTGTTAATCTGGGGCCCCACATATCATTACCGCCAACTACTCCTACCTTGCCTCTCTCGCAGACTGCCCCTTTCATAACTTGCTCTCTGCCACCTATCCACATGAGCTTTCCTTCTCAAGCTCCGCCCACCTTTTCATTTCCACACACTTATTCCGGTGGCTTCAACACCTTATATAGGACATCCCTATTCGGCCACCTCAACATATTCATCCTCAATACCTTATCAACATTTAGCCCCTCCATTGTCTAGTGGAGGCCCTTGGCCCAATCCTTCACCTTTTACAACAACCGCACCATCATCTCATCCCACCACTGATTTCATCAAACAAATGATGGACAAAATGCAAAATCTGGAGGCCTCTGTTTCAGGAAGCCGTAGCACCCTGACATACGAGCAAGTTTGTCGGGAGCCTATTCATCCTTCTGTCCCCCTTCATTCATATCCTCCTCAATGGGAATTACCAAAATTCACTCGTTTTAATAGTAAGGAGGATCCTCAACAACATTTGCGATCATTTAGACATGCCTGCTATCTGATTGCTCATGACGATGCCTTACTACTCCGCACCTTTCCCATGTCCTTATCAGGACCCGCCTTGGAGTGGTACAGTGCTTTAACTCAGCACTCAATCTTCTCTTTTAACCAATTAGCCCAATCTTTCTTGGATCATTTCTCCATTAACATTGCCAAGAAAGTATCTATCACTGACCTCTATGCCATCCGACAATTTGAAGATGAATCTATCGCAGATTTTGTTGGACGATGGCGGGGCCTTATCAACCAACTTACTTATGCCTTGCCTCAGGCTGAACTTATCAAACTTTTTACGCGGGCCTGCGCTAAGCACATTTCTCCTACCCTCCAAATTCAAACTTTCCGCACATTTGACGAGGCCTTTACTATGGCTCGGAAACTAGAAATTCGAGCCTTAGAGGAAGAGAAATTGTGGTTGCGCAACAAAAACCCCAATTTCTGAACCCAAGACTCCACCAACAAACCTAACACCACCAATCCTCACGCATCGACTGCTTTGAAATCAAAAGGAGCTGTACATGCGGTGATGGTCAAATCTCAAACACCATCTAATACCCCGCCAAAAACCACCTATAAGTATAAAGCCGAGCCCATCAATTACACTCCCTTGGGAGAAACTTATGGTGTGATATTGGAAAAATTTCTCAAAGCAGGAGCTATTACCTTACCTCCTGTTAAACCTCACTCCGGGTTTGATTCCACCCGCGCTATACCTTCTTGGTACAAAGAAAATGACTTTTGTAACTTCCACCGCGTGAAGGGACACAGTCATGAAAACTGCAAGATGTTGAAAAATATAGTGCAGGAAATGGTTGATGCAGGGGATATAACCCTCGATAATCCTAACGCCCCTGCTAACCAAAATTTGAAAATCTTCAGCAAACCATTCCCAAACCACTCTTCTAACAGTAACATAAACCAAGATATCTTAGCCGAGGAGAGTGTTCATGAAATCCATGCGGTCTTCGACTCCCAACCAAACACTTCTATCGAGAAAATTCTGAATCAAGCCTCTTCACTAACGCAGGGACCCGAACCCCCTTCACCACCATCAAGACAAGATGAAATCCTTGCCATTTCTTTACCCATAAAGGAATTAACCGCCCAGAATTCTCTTCTCACAGATGAGCCTTCTTACACCACATCTCTGCAAGACTGTGAGCGAATGTTATCTAACTTATCTATTTCCCAAACATCTCCTTCTACCACTCTTGTTGTACAAGAGGAAGGCTCGCCACTTTTTTCGTCATCCTTAGACGAGAAACCCTTTGAACTGACATCACCAAATTCTTTAATCATGACAGATTCTCTCAAACATGCCCTCCTACCTATTAGTTCTTTATCGCCTAAATCTTTTCAGCGACCGGTTGACCTCTTAATGCCCATTGATACAGTGCCTCATTTACCCCCTGTATCACACCCACAGTGGACCAGAATCACAACCCACCTTTCTTCCATACAAAAGTTCCTATTCACATGTGAGGATTGTCACCCCTCAGAAGATAGACGGGTCCTATGGGAACGTTTGAGTACACCATCTTCTACTCAAATGCAGATGACCGATCCAGACGCCTCTACCATATACCCAAAGTGTTTACAAAAGCTTAAAATGCCTATGTCCTCATCTTCACCCCCCTCATCTCTACCAAATACCTCATCCACCTCTATTGACCTAACCAAACCTTCCCCTACGCTTGGGACCTCACCAATACCCAGTCTAACACACCCACCTAAAAGGTTAGATTTATCCAAAAGTAAAGTCGTCCATCCACCTAGGAGACATACCCAATCTCCTCAAGTCCAATCTATGCCTCTGTCACAACTAAAACCCTCACCGTCACACCTACCTTCTATATTGGGACCTCAGCCCTCCACCTTGCCTCAATACATCGTACCTCCTGCGTTTTCTTTAAAACGACCTGCACCTTCTACATCCATACAGAGATCCTGTCCACCTATCAAACCTAAACAGACTCCATCATCAAAATATTTGTTTGCTATCACTCCTCTTTCTCCGTGGTTGTTTCCTGATACCATATCATCTGTGGCCTCATCATCTAACTAGCTGAACATAACTTCTGCGTGGAAGAAGCCACGTTTAGTTAAATCCAATTATCAAAACCCCTTGTCTAAACCACCATCCGTACGAACCAACCATACCCAAACATTACCAAAACCCACCCAATCAATAGCTTCATCTTCCTCTGACTCTGACCCACTTAAAGGATCTTACGCTAAGATCCTTGCTATGTTGGTGGAGAATGCAACCATTTCCCTACCCCCACTTAGACCCTATGATCCATCTAAATCTCGACCTATAGGTTATGATGAGTCTAAAATCTGCGCTTACCACCGCACACCAGGACATGATGTAGAGGGATGCAAAGCGTTGAAATCCATACTTCGTCAGTCACCTCTCTCGGATAGAAAGGTTAAGAAAGACAACTTACGAAGGGAGAAATATTTAGCTTCAATCCCCTCTCCTATACCACTTGTCCCCTCCTCACCAAGATCTATCATTATTACAACCCCACCTCTCGAAGACCATGACTTATCCCTACCGTCTTCTTCCTCTCGTGTTCACGAGATCAATATGATTAGTGTTGCTACTCGAGGGCAGAAAAACAATGGGAAAGCTAAAGAAAGCACACCTGCGGCCTCTCTTTCTCCGTCCACCATCCCGATCGCACCACCACCTAAAGTGGTTATTCGTGGACCTGCCTACCCCGTCTCTAATGGAGTTTCCCACCGAACCATGATCAAACAGCTTCACCAATCACCTGTAAAAATGACACTGTATGATCTCATTCAGGCCTCTGAATCTCATCGACAAGCTCTCATTGAAATCCTTCAAGGGATAGAGGTCTTACCTAATGAAACCTTTCCCGTTACCTCCATCTTAACACCCAACCACGTTGCCTCTCTCACCAAACAATCTACCACTTCCGTCCCTGTACAGCAAACCGCTGCTGTCAGTTTCTCTGAAGACGAAATTGTTGACTTTGGTGCAGAAGATCCTGACCCCGCTCTTTTCATCTCAGCTTACGTTCGGGACATCCGCGTACGTCGTGTTATGATTGACAGGGGTGCTAGCCTAAACATCATCTCTTCCAAAGCCTTCCAACAAATGAATATCCCCTCTAGCTGCATGTGTGCCAACCCCACCATGCTGCGTTCATTCAACGATGCTATTACTTCTACCTTAGGCACTGTGATCCTTAACATTCGTGTAGGGCCACGTACCTTACCTGAACTCTTCTATGTCCTTGAGGGAGAATTCCAATACAACATGTTGTTAGGCCGCCCTTGGATCCGGGCTATGGGATGCGTTCCCTCCACCTTACATAGATGCATAAAATTTGAGTACGAGGGGAAGTCCTATACCGTAAAAGCTGACCCTCCCCCCTTCAAAACCTGCAATATGTTATATCGCCCCAATGATGTGCTTGTACTAGTCAAGACACCCATTCATCCAACCCAACCATCCACTTCAACCACACCTCAACCATCCACCTCAACCGCACCTACACCTTCAACCAATGAAACCGCTGTCGCAAATACCACTTCCTTTCCCGCGGACAACATCCCAACCTCAGACCCTTTAGTAGATGTTTTTCAACGCCTTACGCTGGGGGAGTATCACCTATATAACGTTAGCTCTTTCCATACCCCACAGGAGTACAGACAGTTACATGCGCATCCTACCTACGACCGTCGTGTGGGGGAGGTAATCTCCTACGGACCACCTAATTTCCGCACCAACCTAACGTATGGGGGTGTCGACACATCCTCTGTTACCCCTGAACCTCCCCTTGGTGTGGTTCCCTTCCAATCCAATTTTCAATACCTGACAAATCGTCATTTCGCCCTCACCTTCTTGACTCGTTGTGCTTGGAAAGGTTTTGGTTTTGGTCTTTATGAACAAGGCCGACATACAATCATTCCCATTACTACACGCAAACACAAAGATCATCGTGGTCTTGGATTCTCTGAACCCCCTACACTGAAAACATCACATATCCATTGTATCCAGGAAGACGACGAAGTCACCCCTTCCGAACCCTCATCACCCATTTTGCCATCGTCACCCACAGAGTCGATAGACCCTGAATCTATCCCTCCTAACTTTTTTTTTTTTTTTTCATAAACGCTATCTTCCTGGGTCCTCTCACTTATCAACGCGGTAATGAAGACCCATCTTCTCTTCCCCTTCTGTATCCAGACATGATCGAAGAGGACTCACCTTCAATTAATGTTGTTGAGTGCCAGGATGACGACTCCATCCTCACTTACCTTGGTGCGGATGACTCTTATATTCAACGCACCTTGCCATCTGATACTCAAACCATGTTGAATGAGTCGACTATAGAAATCAACATCCACACCGAGGACGATCCTCACATTGTGAAGATCGGACAATCTCTTACCGCATCAGAACAAACTGCCTTCACTACTTTCCTCCGTGCCCGCAACCAAGCTTTCGCTTGGTCCTACGCTGACATGCCAGGAATTGATCCTGACATTGCTGTCCATAACATTACCCTAAAACCCGATGTCAAACCAGTTAAATAGAAACTGAGAAAAATGCATCCACGCATTGCCCTCTTGGTCAAAGAAGAGCTTCAACGACTCCTTTCTGTTTCCTTCATCTTACCTATTGACTATCCTCAATGGATCTCTAACATTGTACCTGTTACTAAAACAACGGGGGGACTTCAGATATGTACGGATTTCCGGGACCTTAACCTCGCTTGCCCGAAGGATGACTTCCCCCTCCCAAGTATTGATCAACTTGTTGATCTCACTGCAGGCCATGAGATGCTTTCTCTCATGGATGGCTTCTCGAGATACAATCAAATTTTGGTAGCCCCAGCCGATCAACATAAAACTGCCTTCATAACTCCTTGGGGAACCTTCTGTTATCGTGTCATGCCGTTTGGCCTTAAGAATGCTGGTGCGACCTATCAGCGGGCTATGACTTACATTTTTCATGACATTATGCACACTATCCTTGAGGATTATGTCGATGATCTTCTTGGAAAATCTAAACATCACAGTGAACATCTCGATGTTTTAACCATTATTTTCGATCGCCTGTTACAATATTGTGTTCATCTTCAACCAAAGAAATGTGTCTTTGGTGTCCTTTCGGGAAAACTTCTTGGTTTTATCATCTCTTTGCATGGCATCGAGGTCGATCCAGCTAAAGTCAAAGCTATCCTAGAAATGCCCCCACCTACTAACCTCAAACAGTTGCGTAGTTTGCAAGGTAAACTCCAATCTATCCAGCATTTCATCTCCCAACTCTCGGATCGATGTCAACCTTTCCATCATCTCCTTAAAAAGGACATTGTCTTTCAATGGAGCAAAGAGTGCCACCAAGCCTTTGAGGCTCTTAAAGCCTATCTCTTGCAGCCACCTGTGCTTATCCCACCTCAGGACGATCGCCCTTTCTACCTTTACCTTTCTGCCACCGACCATGCTGTAGGAGCCATGCTCGCACATCGTGACTCTGAGCATCGAGAACAAGCCGTTTATTACATAAGTCGTACTCTCGTGGATTATGAGACTAGGTATACACATGTAGAAAAGTTGTGCCTAGCCCTATCATTCGTAGCCACCAAACTCCGACACTACCTCCTGAATCACAAAACTTTTGTCATCACCAACGTGGACCCCATTCATTATATGTACGCCAAACCTCATCTAAACCAATGCATCGCCCGATGGCTTATGCTCCTCGCTGACCTCGACCTTGAATTTGTACACCAGAAGTCAATCAAAGGACAAACTATCGCAGACCAACTCGCGGAAGCCCCTTTACCTGGGGAGCAATTTACCAATTTTAATTTCCCTGACGAACTCATTGCCACTCTTTCACTCAGTGAGGAGTCGTATCCAATGACCCTCTTCTTCGATGGATCCAAATGCCAGCGCGGTGGTGGAGCCGGCATTGTTCTCATTCCTCTTAATGTTGAGCCTATGCCTCTTTCATTCCGGCTCGATTTCCCCTGTACTAATAATACAGCGGAATACGAGGCCCTTGTTTTGGGTCTCCAGGTTGCGTTACACTTAGGTGTCAAGTCTATTAACATTTTCGGTGACTCCCAACTGGTAGTCAATCAAGTTATGGGCATCTACCAATGTAAAAATGAGGAACTTCAAAAGTACAAACATTACGTGGATTCACTTTTGACCTTATTTACTCATTATTCTATCCAAACCATTCCCCGCTCCACTAACAAATTTGCGGATACTATGGCTTGCTTAGCCTCGCAAATTCCTGCCTCACCAACTGACTCTGACATATTCATCTTGGTCCAACAACTCTTTGCCCCATCTTACTCCGCCCCAGATGTTTGTATGATAAATAATGTGTCTGCTAATTCGCAGGATACCTGGTATCACCAATTTCACGACTATCTTACAACCTCTGTTCTCCCACCTGACCTTACTAGTAACGGCAAACGTGCTTTTCTTAAAAGTGTTTCTCGTTATGTCATCATGGGGGGACTCCTCTATAAACATGGCTTTGATGGCATCCTCCTTCGATGTCTAACCGGTGCAGAGGTCACCTATACCATCCAACAAGTCCACGACGGTATTTGTGGTGGACATTTTAGTGGCCTTGCCGTGGCCAAACGAATCCTTCACCTAGGCTATTATTGGCCTACTCTTAATAACGACTGCTACGAATATGTTAAGCGTTGTGTTATGTGTCAACAACATGCCAACCTTCAACATACTCCTAGCCATCCGCTACAGGTCGCACGAGATCTTTGGCCTTTCTCACAATGGGGTTTAGACCTTATTGGTGAGATTCACCCACCATCTTCGCAACGTCACCGTTGGATAATCACAGCAACCAAATATTACACTAAATGGGTGGAAGCCATTCCACTCATTTCAACCAAAAAAGAAAAAATCGTCGAATTCATTAACCATCACATTATCTGTCGTTTTGGCGTTCCTCATCGCCTGATAACAGATAATGGAAAATCTTTCAAAAATAAGTTGTTACAAGACCTTTGTGACAACTTTGGTATCAAACTTAGCTTCTCATCACCTTACTATCCACAAGCAAATGGTCAAGCCGAATCTTCTAATAAAACCCTAACCAAAATCCTCATGAAAGTTGTTAACGATTCTGGAAGCAATTGGCCTGATCACATCCCCTTTGCCCTTTGGGCTTATCGGACTAGCATTCGCACCTCCACTAATGCCACCCCATTCTCTTTGGTATATGGTACCGAGGCTGTCTTGCCTCTCGAAATACAAATACCCTCCCTAAGAATATCTCTTCAGGATATTCTCACCAATGATGATTTCCGCCAAGAGCGGTTAGCCCAATTGGAGCTTCTTGATGAGCGTCATCTTACAGCTCTTGACCATCTTCAAATCTATCAAAAACGCATCAAGCGTGCTTATGATAAGTGACTCCATGAGCGTACCTTTAAGGTTGGTGATCTTGTCCTCAAAGAGAATCAGCATGTAACCAAACTAGAAAAGAGCAAACGTGGAAAATTTTCTCCTAATTGGATTGGGCCTTACATTATCACTCATACTTACGGATCAGGCACTTACCGTTTAGCTTCACTTAATGGTAAACCTGAGCCTGAACCCCTTAATGCCTTGCATCTTCGACCATTCTACTGTTGAATTTAGTGTTATATCACTTCTTATCTACCTTGCGCTCGTCCCTTGAGCTCATTTACTACCTCATACACTTTTGTTCCATGCATCTCAAATAGAATCAAGCTCACGTGGTTTGGTCATTACCTCCTCTTAAAGATGCCTTCCCCTTTTTAGTCTAGTCCATGACTTAAAAGTATCAAAATAACATGTTCTCAATTATACACTTATGGGATATTCTTGAGTCAAACTTCCTACAAAACTAGATGCTTCATGCCAAACGGACATCTAGACCTCTAAGTTATACATAGACTGCTCCCTCGAAGGATAGCTATGTGCAAAGTCACTTCTACTATTATAAATAGACTGCTCCCCCGAAGGACAGCTATACACAAAAACTGCATCTGCTACTATAAATAGAACTGCTCCCTTGAAGGACAGCTATACAAAGTCAGCCTTTATCAGAAGCTTCTCGCATTGATCAGCTTCGTGAAGACCTCAAGAACAACAAAATACATATCCCCTATGGACTTCCCGCATTGATCAGTCTATATCCAGAAAAAATAAAAGCAGTATTCCAAAGCACTTTTGAGTCATGGACTTGTCTATTTAGGTTTGGTTCTCTTTCGTTAGAATAATCACCTTATAATAAGTTCTCTGCACCCCAGCTATACCAGCCACCTCACCTCACCATTCGTCAACACAACAAAACTCAAGGGACGTGACGTATATCCGATATATTGTGATAATACGACTCTTTTCACCTATCGACTTCTCGCCTATGCAAGGCACCTAGGGATTCAAGCCCCTCCTATGTTAATATGTGGTTTGTTTAGCTCTTCTCAACTACGGGACATTTTTACCTCTTTTACTCGACTCTAGGATTGTGTGTTGACCTTAATCAGGACACGATTCCCTACTACTTGGGTAAGCTAACTTTCATTTCACCTATACCTACACCAACATCGCCAGTCCCTTACCAACACCAACAACGTTACCCTACCAATATCAATATTTTTACCAGCCAACAAATTGCCTAACTATAACCAAATTGCCTGAATTCACCTCTCCCTGGTCCTAAGGGAGAACTACATCGGTCTGAGGCCCCTCCTTGCTTTGTGCAATGGGCTATGTAGGCAGCACTTAGGAGACATGGGGTCTCCCAAGGTTAGCTCGACCATCCCCTACCATAACCTATCATGTGTGGTATATATAAATCTATTTGTGTATTTCTATTCGCTCACATTCATCTTTATCCTTTTTCAAAACAAAACATTCAAAACACAACCATTCTTATTATTATCATAACTCAAATCAACATACATATTTAGTTTTATTTAGATGTTAAACAAATACATCTTCTCTATCATCGACGCGTAGGTCGGCATCCTTATTTATTCTTATACTCTTATGAAATTCACTTAGACCCTTGCGCCTCCTCTCGAATCAGGTGGTGATCATGATCGTCGATGCCACTCACTTGGCCTCTCCATCCTCAAAGGTGCCACTGCTATTGGTTCCTCCCACTGATCCGCCAACATCTCCTGTAACATACGAATACGTCCTCTTGCGTGGAGGAATCTTGCCTCTAGTCTCTCCACTCGTGACTCTGCAACCGCTAACAATCCCGTTGTCTCATTCACCCACGTTTGGAGCTGATGAACTAAACCCTGCAGATGATCTCTCTCCGCTGTAATCACAGCTATGTCAGGATGATCACGTACACCTCACAGCTCTGCTACCCACCATAATCTATAGGCCTTTGTCGCTCCTACATCCATTACCCTGTGATCGGCTGCTATCTCCTCTGGCCCTTCTGGAGGTGTTGGCCGGGGAGGTGAGAATGCTGCCTCGGCGTCGATCCTCATGTATGGTCTATAAGCCATAGGTATATCCTGAACAAATCCAAATTTTCACCACACGTGATCTAGAGGAATCCTCTCGTACTCACCTGGCCTGTGCCCTGCGATCCACCTCAATCGCTCTACACCCCTCAACTCCTCAGCTATGTGCTCCGTCACCATATAGTTCCCGTAAGGTCTCCAACAAATATCTGCAATCGTCACCATCTCCCATACCTGCCTATAATACTCGATGTCATCTATCACGGCTTGGGATCTCGCCTCTTGTTCTGTCTGGACCCATCGTCTGAATCCCAACCTTTGCACTCCTGTCTCTCCCGACTGGATGGGTCGGCCTATCAGTCGCACACAAACAATGTGCTCATAGGCCCAACAATGTAATAAGTATGAACAATCCAGTGTCGTCCTGTGTTTTCACCTGCAGGCCCATAAACCCCTGTATAACTCCGCCAGATATGCGGGTGCCCATGCGAAAGTCACGCTCCTTTCTATCATTTCCCAAATAACACTCATCAATGCTTTTGGAAATCTTCCCCCCTCTGCCCTCGGTAATGCATAATACCCCACCGCTATCATTAATACCACTGCCAACCTTGTTTCCTCAGGGTGTGTTGCATACATTGTACCATAAGTGAATGTCAAACCTCGCTGTGTCAAATCTCGTGCAGCTGAACCAAATACTGATGTTATCGCTCCCCGCGCCGCGCTAGGCAACGCCTGATACACTGGTCTTCCTGTAATTGGGAGCCTCAAGATCCTAAACACATCTTCCAATGTCACTGTCATCTCCCCTATTGGCAGATAGAAGGTATTCTTTTCCGAATTCCACCTCTCAATCAACGCCTGCAACATAGCATGATTGCATGTGATTCGTGAATAATAGTGGATTCCACTTAACCCCACATGGTTTATCAACACCCATTCAGCTGGTGTTACATCCACTCGGATTCGTGACAACAAAGCTGGCACACTATCATTCATCCTCAACCCTGCCTCTGCCTGCATACATCAAAATGACACACAACCATTCAATAAATCAAATCCCCAAGTGTTTTTTCTCACATTCTAGAAATTCCTACAGTAACCGGTATCGGTTATAGATAACCGGTTTACTAACCGATACCAGTTATCTCTAAATGATATCAGTCACTGTCAATCCTATACATCCTACTTAAAACCACCACCTACGATAATTATTTTGCTCGTTTACTCCTCTCTATACCTATAAACATACGTGAACACCCTGCTTACCTACCCCATAACACTCACTCTATCCCAAACCCTTGCCTATCACCTTTTCTTTCTCATCTCTACCCTCTTACCTTCTCTCAGCCTATTCATCAAAACATGCAAGAATTAAAATACAACCAAACAGTTTACCTCTCGGGATGCAGCAGCTTGGGGTGGAACTTGTCTTCCCTCTCGTCCCTGCCTGCTGGATGTTTCTCCTCGTCTAGCCATGTTCATCACCCTCTTCAAATATAACTTGCCTTTCTACCTTCTTAATCTCAGCCCACACTCACTTTACCTGTCTCTTTCCTCCTTATCACTCAATTCTTTCATGCAATTACCTGTATCAGTCGTCAAACAGTGTCGCATTCACGTATTTAACTTATTGCATGACTCTAAAAATAAGAACTCTAAAAATAAGACCTTAAGTTACCGCCCAAGCTTTTCTATTTTTAGAAAAGCTCGTTTTGGCATAACCGGTATCGGTTACTTAACCGATATCGGTCCTTGTTCTACCGACGTCGGTTAGCTAACCGATATCGGTCACATGTCTCGTTTTGCTTAAACCTGGGCCTTTTCTTTATTTTTTGCAAATTTTTGTGGCGCCCACCTCTTTTTCCTGCATAACGACACCATTAGCAATATTTGTCATCAAAATCACATCAATATATCATCACAATTTCATCAACATCATCTATCTACAATAAAACAACCATCAACACAAAATACGTACGACATTTCAATATCTACATCAAACCCCTCAGTATATACACCATTTGGATCTAACTCATCATCTATACACATTAAATTTCAAAAACCATCGACAAAACACATAAAACATTTTATACACACCATGTGGATCAATATCATCATCATCTCTATATATATCAATGTTTAAATATACAACTTCCCCTGCATGGGGGCCTCTGTCAGCTCAAAATAATACAAAGCCGGCACGCAGGCCACAATCACTGTCAAAATCTCGACTCGGCTCGTAGGCCGGTCTCTCATATCAAAAATATACTCAACTCGCAGGCCGGTATCAACTATACAACCTGTACTCGGCTCACAGGCCGGTATATACAACAAGAATGAATAAATAAATCATATGTAGGCACGTAGGCCTCTATAAACATAACCGGTTCACAGACCGGTGTCTATATCCAATAGCCAAAAAAAAAAACCATATCTGCTCCAGGGGTGTCTCAGCTCTCCCCACCACCCTCAGCCCCTCTCCCTGCTGGTCCCTGTGCTAGCTCTCGTCTCCTCCCTATCACCGACCCACCGAGCTGTGGCTGCACCCCCCTAGGATCTCTGGCTCCGAGAGGTCTCAGCTCTGTGTGCCGCATATGGCTGATAGTCAGCCCCGGTACCATCAAGGACATCCTGATAATACCGGGCCTCTACTCTCACCTCCATATAGCGGGCCCATGCCACCATGGCTGCTGGGGCTGGTCCCACAACTCCTAGTAATAGTGGCCCCTATCCTGCCGGTACACCCCTGTGCCTATCCCTGTGGTGGTGCTGGTGCCTGTGGTGGTGCCGATGCCTGTGGTTGTACCTGTTCCTGAGCTAACTGCCCCTGTAATACCCCGATCTGTGCCTATGCAGCAGCAAGTTGCCCCTGTAACAACTGCACCTGTCCTACGAGCTGGTCCCCTCTCTGTTATAACAGCCGCTAAATCTGGTTGTGTGGGTTGTGCTCTCCTAACTGCTCTCTCCCCTGCCCACCACACCAAAAATGAACCTGTGCACCTGGCGTCGTCCACTGTATCGTCTGCTGGCCTCTCTGCTACCCAATCTGGGTCAACGGGCTGCGGTGCAGGTAGTGGGGCCTCTACATCATCCCTCCGGTACTGTGGGAAGGGAGGTGGCTCATCCTGTCGTAGCCCCAACTGCCGTCGTACCCTCTCTAGGGGTATCCACTCATACTCTCCAGGCCTCCGTCCAGCTATCCAGAAAGTATACTGGATCTAGTGCATCTGTGCTCGGGCTCCTCCTCAGGGCTGATGGCCTCTGTAGGGCCTCCATACAATGTCTAGCGCAGTCAAGCCCTCTAACATATGTCGGTAGTAGGCTACGTCCCATCCTGCAAGCACCGCTCGTGGCTGGCCCACGACCCCCAACCACCTCTGAAAGCCATATCTATATATAACCTGTGGCCCTGGTTGCTGGGGCAGCCCTACTGGTCATATACATATGATGTGCTCATATGCCCAGCAGTGTAACAAAAATGTGGAGCAAATCCCAAATCGCCTCATTCGGTGATAACCCCACAACTCTTTGTATAGCTACACCAGATATATTGGTGCCCATGCATAGCATGTATGCTCCTCTACCATCTCGTGTAGCACTCCCATCAAAGCCCGTGGGAAGTGGCCTCCCTCTGAGTCTGGGAGGGTGAAGCATGTGATGCTGATCATCATCAACACGGCAAGCCGTGTCTCATGTCTGTGGGCGCGATACATGTCCCCATAGGCAATGCTCACGCTGTGATAAGTCAATAATGCAGCTGCATCTCCAAATACCTAAAGAATGTTGTCCATATCCGTCTCTGCATCTACTTGGAATACTTCCTCCCCTACAATCGGCAGTCTCAGGATGCGATACACATCCTCTAGGGTAATAGTCATTTCTCCAGTAGAGAGATGGAAAACATTGGTTGCCAGATCCCATCTCTCGATGAGGGAAACCATAAGGATGTGGTCCCTATCCATAGCCCTATACCACTGGACTCTGTCGAGTCCCACCTCGCGCATAATGGCCCACTGCGCTGAGGACACATGTGGCCACATCCATCTCAATAGCGGGGGCATCTGATCCCGCATCATAAGCTGCTGACATGCCTGCAAAAACAACCCACTTCATTAGACCTACCCTTTACAAAAACAACTACTTTAACCCTCTATACCCCCTTTTACCCACCCGACCACACCCCGACTCTATAACACACATCTACACCCACCTATCTTACCCTAAACATCTACGATATCCCATTTCCTTATCTCACACCCTACCAATCACCTCGATCTACTCTCGCCATCTAACTATGCCCCTACCAATTTAACACCTCCTGATTCATACTCAACACTTAATCTATCCTAACCGAACCAACCACACAACCAGCTCATTCCCCCCCATCCCAATCACCTTTCCTATCAACTCTACCCCCTCCCTCTTCACCCCAAACAACAACCAAACAACAAAACACAAACACCAACAACGAAACAAAACAAAAATAAACCTAACTAATGACTGGTACCGGTCACCCTTGACCGACACCAGTCCCTTATAGCTCATGATATACACTGGTGCCAGTCGACATACGACCGACGTCGGTCTACCCACAACCCACTTTGCCTAAAAAAATGGTGACCGATGCCAGTCACCTAGTGACCGACATCGGTCACTGTCCAGCTCCGGAGCCGAACCCAACGCGGCCCCCAAAACCATATTTTTTCCTATTTCTACCCTTATACCCACTAGAAAACCCTACAAACCTACCCACCCTACCATTTTAGCCTAACTAACCTACCTACCCACTCCATTTTTCAAATTACATCCATTTATTCATTATTTCATTAAATTTTGGATTCCTACCCAAAACCCAAATCTAAACTTAAAATCATTAAATTCACATAATTAGAGGTTTAGAACCTACCGGTACAACTACACGTCATCGTGGTGGGATAGGTGGTGGTGGTCCAGGTGGTCCAGCACCTCCTGCTCCTCCTGGTTGTGCCATGGCTATAAATCTCCTCTGCGAGGTCCTCCACCAATCAAATTCTACCTCCTACTCGCTGTGGTCTACTAATCACTCACTCCTCCACTTAACTACTGCCAACTCAGCGTACAAACTCACCAAAATCACTTTTAACACCCAGACAAGCCGTATTGGTTATCAAATTGACAATGTGATAATGACAGGCCGTATTTTTCTTTTTATAGGTTTTTTTTACCTATAACCGATATCGGTTATTTTCTGCCCTAAACTACCGGTATCGGTCATCTAATCGATACCGGTCATAGCTAACTAATATTGGTTTAATACCTTTTTCACCACAATTTTTTCCCTTATTCACCAATCTCCCTTTCTCACCACATCGCCTATACCCTCCTTTGCTAAATAGCCTTTTTTGACTTCATTGGCCCAATTCAAGGCCGCAACCAACCATTTGGCCCGACCCAAGGCCGCAACCAACCATTTGGCCCGACCCAAGACCACAACCAACTAATCAGGCCTGACCAAAGGCCGGAACCAACTAGTTGGCCCGACCCAAGGCCGCAACCAACCAATCAGGCCCGACCCAAGGCCGCAACCAACCATTTGGCCTGACCCAAGGCCGCAACCAACCAATCAGGCCCGACCTAAGGCCACACCACTTAAATACCTCGCCCAAAACCCACAACTTAAAATTTTATCCACCCATTATGTAGTTTTTGTTCAATCGAGCTCACCTATTCATGTTTTAGCATGATTAGGGTACTTGACTTGATCATTCGACCAACTTTTCCTAGACCAAGACCGTGACGTTTATCTCAACCAAACCAGCCATGTGGTACTACTGAACATGCCTAAACGTTCATGTACCTTACCCGTTATATCCCATGGAGTTACTTCCTATGCCTTGGATACCAGGATTATATCACCCTTGTTTGGATAAACTATCAACCTTTGCCTATGAATTGCTTGTTTGCTCTTCAAATCATGTACCCTGGTCACACTATTGCATTTAACGTGTGTCTGCTTCCTTGGACCTACCCCACCATCTTACCATCATCTCAACATCATTTACCCTTTATCAACCCTATCCCTGATTTCACGCTACCTCAATCTGTGATAGATTTGAGGGGGATTACCTATACCCTTAACAGGAGTAACCACTTCTTATTATTGTCAGTGAAGCTTTACAAGACAAGCTACACAACAACAAGGGGCTGATGTAGACACCAAATTTGTGTCTTACGACCCCCCGTGCCCCGCATCCCATTTCACAACCTAGCCTCACCACCTAAACCTTGCACAATTATTTATTAATTACCTATTATTTAATAAATCCACATCTCCAAACCTACCACCACATTTTGCCACCTCATCATGACCTAGCCCTAACCCTAAACTAACCTAATTAAGACCTATAACTTGGTCTACATCCACACCCATGACTAATTACTCCTCACCCGCACCAAAATCAACCTAATAATGATATGACCAAGCCCACAACTAATTCCTCGGGATAAAAGGAGGGAAAGTTGGCTATTTTACTAAAAATAGCCCACTTTGACTTAACCGACATCGGTTCCTACTCGACCGCTATCGGTTACATAACCACCATCGGTTCCTTGTAAATGACCTCCCCCAACCAAAAACAAGGGGCGGGATTTTCATTGATTGGAAATCAGGAAATTCATTGAAAAGATCGGGAATTCACTTGGCTGAGCAGAGACAAGTGAAGGAAAGAAAGGAGTTTGCATAGAAGGACATCAAGCCCAAGATTGCAACTGAGTAACCAAATCCCAGTGACACTCATCCAAGCATTGGGAGAGAAGATAGCTTATCTTTGATTATCCGATCATCTTACCTGAGCCCTGCCTTTGTTATCACAGTCTTTGGACCTGTATCTTCATGAGGAACTAGTAAGTAGTATCTTGTATGTTCTTTTGATAACATTTCTTGAACTTCTGAATCACAGCAATTATAATTCTATTCTTAGATCTACTACCCGGTAACACCCTACATCTAAGTATCATTCCTCTACCCCTACACTACCCCAAGAACAGCTCCCATACCCTCTAAGCCTTCTCCATCACCCCATTACCTATCCCTAATCATTTACTAGCCTTATAAACTCCATATCCACCTTATAGCCAACCTTCACTAAAAGCCCCTAAACCACTGCCCCTACCAATATCGGTTAGCAGAAACCGGTACCGGTGACAGTGACCGGCATCAGTCACTGTGATTCAAAACCAAAACTAGCCCTTTCCTCTATTGTTTTAACAAGGTAATTAAATTGTAATTTTGCAATAATTTGTGTTAATTCATATTAGCAGGGGAACTGACCACCTTCGAAAGGAATTTTAATACTTCCTGGGCCCAAGGAAGTTCCCTCATTTATTGTCTAATTAGAATCTGGTGGTCTTGTATTCTTACTTGCAGGTAGTCCTTCCTAGACAAAAAAGATTTCTTCGCAATCGATCTTATCTCTCTCTACGGTACGCGCACACCCTCCAAACATTCAACAGGTATTCCTCCTAGCCCTAACCCTTATCTGTTTCTCAAGATAATGAAAGGATAGAAGCAACTCTATTCTAGGAACTGATACCGTCCTCTGTGTGAAACACTAGCTACCAAAATGGGCCCCTTTTTTTAAACCAGACATGTGGAGGGCTAGCGCATGTCTAATGGTAGCCTTTGTATTTTGCTTTTAAAGTTACATTGGGCTGACACATGGCTTCTTCCGCGGCTCACTTAGTTTCTTTATGTTTTGGCTAAGTCTTTTTCTCAGTGGGGTCATATATCTTACCAAGGACACGTGGTGGCCTGGTGCTTGTTTGGAAAACTTCCCCCAATTTTTCTCTTGAATTAGCATTATGTTGACATTTAGCACCCTCTGTTGGCCTATCTCAATGCTTTCACTATTCAACCCCGACCTTGTCCCTTTATGAAACCGGACACGTGGAGGCTCTGTGCTCATTTAGAAACCCGCTTAGGATTTTTCCTTTGAAGGAGCATCAGGTTGACACATGGAGGCTTTCGCAGACTCTTGGACTTTTCAACGACCGCTCCTACCTTTTTGGGCCCTGAACATGCGACGAGTTAGCACTCATTCTCTATACTTAGTTGATTTTGGGCCAACTCAGTCCCATTTTTCAACTTGGACTATGTGGCGAGCCCGTGCTCATTTGGGCCTCCGCTTTTGGATTTATCTTTATAGATGCGCCAAGTTGACGTGTGGCAGCTTCCGCTAGCACTTTTATACTTAGTATTTTTTTAGGCCCAACCTGTCCACCTTTTTGATGTTTGGCTGTTGACTCTGCTCTTCTTTGGGCCTAGGACACATGAGGGCCTAGCACTTCTTTGAGTCTCTCCTTTTGGATTCAATCTTTGGAGGTGCATCATTTGGACACTTGGCAGTGTCCATTGTTTTCTCCATACTTAGTCATTTTTAGGGCTCGTTCTAAATCATTTCAGAGCCCTACGACTTAGAGCCTTCACCATTTATTTTCTTTGAGCCTCTGGCTTCTTTTAACATTGTTTTCTCCTTCCCTGACCCTGTTATTCAATTTTAGAGCTCGCCTGCAACCTTCTTGCTGGATTTGAAGCATGGGTTCATTCGACGGAGCCATTTTTTGAATTTCTTCTTGCACGAGGTCATTTAATCTTTCACAGGCCCTGCCACTCCATTGTAGAATCCCTCTATTACTTGATTGTAGGATTTGAACTTGATTTCTCGTGTTTCTCCTGTGCAGGGTTGTGGCTGATCGATTTTACCCAGAGGAAAAATATAGATAACAATACCCTCCTTGCGAATTTCTCTTACAAGAATCCTTAAAGACATCGAATATCGTGAGAGCTACCTACAGGAACTAGAGATGTTAGACTCACATCATGTTCAAGTGCTAGAACATCTTCATGCATATCAATCTCACATCGCTCATTCCTACAATCGTAAAACATGCCCATGATGATTCAACATTAGTGACCTTGTCTTGAAATAAAATCAAAAGAATGTTAAAGTTGAGGAAACACAAAAAGGTAAATTCAAACCCAATTGGCTAGTTCCATACATTATCACTGATAAGCTTGATGGTGGGGTATATCACCTCACCACTCTTTTAGGAAAATCACTTAAAAAATCCACTCAACATAATGCACCTTAAGAATAACTATGCTTATATTTCTATTACTCGACCATTACCCGATAACACTCTTGTGCTTCAATTCACAGTGTATATTGAGGGATTATTACATTGAACCCCACACACTACACCATATTCATTGTGTATTGCACCATACAATACATTTACCCATCATACACCATACATTCTACATTTATTCTACAACATTTTTACACTTGTGCATTGTATCTGCACATTTGTCCATGCATCTTACATCCTACACTACTTTCGTTTATCTACATACCATACATATTACACTGTGCATCTTCTCACATATTCCACATGTTATAATAGTCTTCATCATATAGGATTCTAGCACTACATTGTTATTTTATCTATATACATTACATGTCATCTTATGTATTACATTTTACACATGCTACACTTCTTATATTACATTCTACATATCACATGTTTACACATACTAAGCATCATATGGTCGTTTATTATCATCACGCATATTGCATTGTCTTTTTCTCACTGCACTCACTACCTGATGATGCACTTTAGTTCATCAGTCCATACTCAACTGCTAAGGGTATACAAATCAAATGGACCTTACACATTTGTTATTCGAATTTTCACTATGCGACATTCCTAGGCTAGTGACATACAATTTAGGATAAATCATCCCCTATATCATCATTTTTTAGTGGTATACACCTTAGGTTACATCACCACTCCCTACTATTCATCTTGTAGTGACATATGCTTTAGGCTAAATCGTCACCTATTCTATCATTTTCTATTGGTCTACCCCTTCAGTTATATCACCACACCCTACTCACATTTTGTAGTGATATACACTTAGGGCTGAATCATCACTCATCCAGTTATCT
The DNA here is from genome assembly GCA_019776745.2 of Taxus chinensis. Taxonomy (NCBI): domain Eukaryota; kingdom Viridiplantae; phylum Streptophyta; class Pinopsida; order Cupressales; family Taxaceae; genus Taxus; species Taxus chinensis. The sequence goes on along the minus strand of CM034147.1, from coordinate 923,531,186 downwards.
TATAGTAATATACACTTAGGCCAAATCATAACTTACATGTTTTTTTTGTGATATACACTTTGGATATAGGGTTCACGCATACATCGTCGCTAGGTCGCATATCATCAATTATTGGGCCTCAGAATATTGACTAAGTCCCAAAGGGCACATGCGCATGCAAGACCAATGAAGAGGATGGGTACATGGGGAAAAGTGCGCAGGATAGGGTTTTTAGAATGGTTTAGTAGAAACCATGGCACGCACGCAAGGTAGAGCAAAGGATTTTAGGACTTAGTCATATTCGGATTTCCAAGAGGCACTTAAGGAAAAACATGACCCGACTAGACATGCTGAGTGGATAAGGTGTCAACCTGGTAACTTGGTGGTCAAGGAAATAATATACCATGCATGGAACATTCCTAAAAGACATCATTGTAGAAAGTGCAGAGATCAGATCAGAAGAAGAATGCTCCATTGGAGGACCACCTTGACACTTGACAATCAATCTACTCCTGAAGGAAGGCATGTTGGTGGGTGCTACACCTATTTATAGAGATTCTCGGGAAGAAGAAAAAGGGGGAAGGAGAGAGGACCATTTTGGAGAGAGCATTAACCATATGGGTGGATGAGGGGAAGATTCATAATAATCATAGAAAGGATGAAAGGTGAAGATTTGCAGAAATAATAGAAAGTTCTAGGGATTGGGGTTCTCATTAGAGGACTGTATGAATGTTAACATATCTAGGGGGTGGGTCTGCTAAATTTTTATAATAATGAGAATAGCTAGAACTATTAATACATGAGTTAGATCTCTATATTGGTCTATTATGGCTCTTGTGAATCTAATGTGGTTATTGAACTATGATCAACATGCATATATGGTTCTATTCTAAATATAGTGTTCATGGGTGTAAACCCTTGTGCCTTTTTATTTATTTTATGGATCAAATCTACTATCTGTATGATGTTTCTTTTGTTATCTGAATGGGTATGTTGGTGTAATGACTCATCCTATACTTCTAGAATGTATGCATGATCATTTACTTTTTTACACGTAATCTGTCATCAATGACAACATCTTCTCACAATGCTCACATAAAGGAGGGGCTTGGTGCTCGTGCGCACCTCGGGTGAGTGCTCAGCTCCCCTAGGTGATAGGCTAGCATGCAAGGGATTAGAAGGTTATTTTAAGGGCATAAAAATGAATACATCAACCTACACATACACGTTCATCCATAATGTGTTAGACACAACACACACTACTTGACCATTTCCTGGCGACACACTCTCGTTTACAATTAATTCTTGACTATTGAGGGGGTAAATAAAATGAACCTCACTACATACATTTCTATCTACTCGAGGGGAACTTATCACTTCACTTTGCATTCCATTACATCCATCCACAATATACTGCATAAATGGTTACTTATATTCTTACTTAGGTTTTTTGTCCATGATCACTTTAGTACACATGCTAGTTACATTACATGTATGTCATTTATCTATACCATCCACACATGCGCGTTCACACCTTCTTTTAGTTTTGATTGCAGATACAAGTCTCTTACACGCAACACAGATGCTCACCTTCTACCCTTCCTACATTGGTCATTAAGGGCCTCCACATTCATCTCTTCCAGATGTTATTGTTTCATTTTGTACTTAGCACTTTTCATTACTCACTTATACACACTTTTGACATGCTAGTTTTCTTTCTAACATGCTAACAGGTGCTTCATGTGAAACATTTTTTTATGCAGGGATATTTGTTTCCATACTTGTTAGATTACATTGTCTACTCTTGTCTGTTATTGTTTGTAGGACTTTCCCTATGTTTTGTGTGTACACTTCTCTATTTTCTACGGCCATGATGACCTTACGTGTCTTGTGGCATCATGAGTGATGTACCATGTTTGTATCCCACTTTTTACGGCTTATATGTCTTCTTACATGTTTACAACACTTTGTTTGGTAGCTTACACACTGTTTGTGTACCTTATACACTATCTTCTACATGCATGCGTGTTTACACTTGTTTTTGGCTAGGATTCTTGTTTGTATGTTCCTTGGTTTCTGCCAAACACTTTTCATCATTACAATTTTCATGTGGTTGGCACTCTTTTGGGGTTGCATGTCTCCTATCAATGACATCACATGTGCCCCCACAAAGGGGGGCATCATTTGGGGGTTTACATACTAACACGACATATTTACACTAGTTTAGTTTAGTGTACTTTACGCTCTTGGCATTATGGGTTACATACACTGAGTGGGTAACATATAGCAACTTTTACAGGACATGGTGTCCTTAGCATTCTGGGAAGTAGTTACAAGCTTTGAGGTTATAGTGGGTGTGCTTTTCTACACTACTTTGGCTAGTAGCATTGGATTGCCCAAAAAAAACAAGATAGTATAGAGATCTCTACACACAGTTCAAGGAAGCAGTTAGATCTTGGAGGACACAGCATTTCCTCTTGTTATTAGCTAATTTTGACTGCACAAAATTACTAAAAAAAGAGAAAATGGAAATTTTGAAAATTTTCAAAAGTATTACCTTGCGTGATTTATTTCTCTCATCACGATCGTCTCATTTTTTTATTGTTTCAGTCTTCGTTTCATCCATTTCGGGTGATAACTCCTCCCAACAGGGCTTTAAATGCATTAATAATTAAGTAATTAATATTTAATTAATTTATTATCCTTTATTTAATAAAATCAGATTTTTATTAAATTTGGGATTTTTAATTAAATAACTATTAATATAATAATTATTAAAAGTCATTCGACAAATTTTTTATTTTATTGCCGAGGAAGTAAGCTTCTACTTCCAATTGTCAGGAATGCTAAATTGGCTTCTCGGACCTGGATTTCTCTTTTCCTGGAAAATTTATTTTAATTTCCTGCTTGTGGGATTTTTTCCACCAATTTCCAAATAAATGAATTAGCAAACGGGAAAAAAATATCCTGATTTCCCACACGGGGAAATAAAATGAGGATTTCCAGCCAGCCTTGCCATTTCCACTGGAAATTGGCAATTTATTTTTCCACTTCCCCCTAGCAATTAATGCCACTACCCAGGAATGAGGGAAGTTGTTTTAATGCGATGAATAAGAAACTTTTACGAGCAAGCTTCCTAAATCCTCATAAAATCCTTCCATCAAACTCGTTTGAAAGAGTCATGTGAAGCTTTCCAATTTCTTCTTATTTCTTCTAGAGGAACATCTTAGAGTAATATTGTATCACATCCCTCAACGAATTACTATGCATTCACTAGGAGTTCTTAAAATCTATGCATTGGTGGAAGTTTCAACGTAAGTCTCTTTCATGTGCATGACTACACAACAAGAGGGAGACCAATGTGGAGGGAGGAGTTGTTAGAATTTTGAGAGGAGGAATTTAATGTCCATGTTCTAGCAAAGTAGAATCCCACATAGCAAAAGATAAGGAGGGACAACTGAAGATCATCACGCAAGTGAAGGAAATACCATGTATCAGTTGTTTGCATTGATCAAAGAATGTCCATGCGTGGGAGAGGAAAGAAAACAATCCATTAAAATCTATTTTTCTTGTTTTTTGTTGTTTGTTTGTTTCTTATGTACAAGGAGACCACGTGGGAAGGATAAAAGATAGCTCAAGAAAGAGAGAAGTTTCCAAGAAAGATTCCACGCACAACCAGAGGGGGGGAGTAATAAGTTAATGTTTTAAAAATAAAATCTCCACGCATGCCCAAAAAGAGTTTCCACGCTGCCACAGGGGGGAGAAGGAGATCATCACGCATTGAAGAGGAATAGTCCAAAATCAGACCATGAAAACAACAAAAAGAACACATCCTTTCATGCACAACCTGAAGGAAAGGAAATACACAAGAAGAAGTTTCAACGCATTGGTCAAATACAAGACAAAGTAGTTCAAAATTCCAACACATTGCACATATCAATGAGTCCACGCAGGTAGAGATGAATGAGAACAATTTCCCATGCTAAGAAAGAGCCAACAGAACTCCATGTTTTAGTAGTTTTTTCACGCTAAACAAGGAAGAAGTTTCAATGCAGTAAGGAGGGAAACAAGAATAAAACAGCCATGCATTGGGGCAACATAAAGATTGAGGAACAACAGTTAAAAGACAAGTTTCTCCATGCATTGGTTGGTGTAAAGAAAAGGAAAAAGCTAGATAGACCACGTAAACCACATAACAGTCCACGCATTCCCCAAGAAGTCTTCACGCAGGGATAGAAAAGCTCTGCATGCATTGACTTATGCACAGAGCTTAAAAGACCAAAGCTTCACCACGCATTCCTCAGCATCTCTAGCAGTAAATAAGAAACCACACATTCTCCAGGTGTATCAATGCATTTGCAAGAAGATTTAGTAAGTATAGTCATGCATCAATAAGAAGATCACAAGGAAGAAGTAAATCTCAAAGTACGCGGTCATTAAAATCAGGTGAGTTTCACACATACCAAGGAGAATTTGCTCTACCGAATTAAATTAAAAAAATGGGATATTAGAAATCGAGTGATTTTGTTTATTTAAAATAAATAAATAGTCATTGTTGCCAAAGTTGAAATTCGAGCATAGTCTCGGTATTATGTATTATTAAACAAAAAAAAACAAAATTTGTAATCGGGACTGGTTGTTATTATTATTATTATTATGTAAATAATAATAATAATAATTTAAAAAGTCATATTATTCTTGCATTGACGATGGTTTCGAAGACTGAGACCCGACTTCGCTTGCATTGTTTTCCGTGCCTGGGTCATTTTTTCTGTAAAATTCACAATGGCCGAAAAATATAATAAATCTGTAGGAAGATCAAGGAAGCTAGTGGAGAAATCGAGAAAATTCATGCTCAAGTATGAATTCCAAGGAATCATCCCTCCTAGTTCCATTAAGTTCAGCATATGACAATATCACTGATACGAATCTGGGTCACATCAATGTGCAACAATTTTGCAAACGGGTGAAAACTGAAGGCAAAACCATATTCTCGGATAGGCTTTACCATAGTGGTCTACCCCAAGAAGCAACATTTCCTATCTCGGTGTAGTGTCCGGAGCTGGTTATCGTTTGATGACAAATTTTTAAAGATAATTATGAGCCTTTCCTCTTAATCACACTAGGGCACATTAAGGAATTGCTCAGAATGCCTGAATTTCATGAGAATGTAGATATCACTCACTAGTCAACGTAAGAATTTTGGGATGAAGAACCCCTCAGGTGGAGAAAGATGGTTAATAACAATTGGTTAGTGACCAAGAGGCCTCGAATTGACCAGATTCCTAAAGAACTGTACCGCATTGAGTTCGTGGAAGAAATTGGGGACATGATTACTCTCCTAAGTTGAGTTTTCGGTTTACCCTTTGCCAATATTTTCCACCCATGGATGTATCAGTTTATCTGTATCATCCTTGCCAAGAAAGAGTTTGTGGATTGGGCCACCATCATCAGTGTTACCCTTCACAAACAATTGATCGAAGTTAATATGACTGGATGCTTCTACATGACATTGTATCCTGACTTATGTAGTGGCAAGAAGAAAGTTATTTTCTAGACTCAAAACAAGAGGAGTCATGGGTCCATCAAATAGTGTTTTCCCATTATTACCCATAACTAAGTTTCAAAAATAGCTCTCACCATTTGAGAAGGGTCAATGATGCATTTACTTTCCACGTGATTTGGAACCTGAATAGGAATAGAGAGGAAATACTTTCCAAAGAAGCCATGAATGTCATTTCCCAATGGGGAACATGGTTTATTCAATTTTCATCTTTTTCCTACATTCACATAAGCGGCTTTGCGAGTACTCCATGGAAACTTCCTCAGTACGTCAGTGAAAAATGGGCATTAATGGAGCTTACACAGAAACTATTCCAAGTTTGTTGTCCTTCTCAGTGATAATCATAATTCAAGAATTCATTTCCCAATCCAAATCAGGGGAATACCAATTTCCAAATCTCTTTAGTGCACAACTCATGGAAAAAGAGTTTTTGCTCATCACAA
>CM034147.1:922917701-922922701 GCA_019776745.2 Taxus chinensis | reverse complement strand
TAGAAAATAAACTAAACAAAACTAATTAAAAATCAAAATTAATAGATGTTTTTATTTTATCAATGTGATATGAAGATGTTGGCCTAATGGTAAAGAACAAGCGCTCTTGAAATAGAGGTCACAAGTTCAAATCCTAAAAGGGGGTAGGGTATGTACGCCTCGTTTGTAGAAAAGTTAGTTGCCTCTCGCATGTGAGTACGAGGTAGTCCCATATGCTATAAGCCGCTTGTAAACCCAAAAACAGGTCGCACGGTATCGTGAACTATAAAAACTATTATTATTATTATAGATGTTTATATTTCATTAATAAGATATTAAGATAATTATTTTATTTTATTTACATTCCAAAGTTTCTATTTTCATTTATGTTATTTTTGTCATGATTCTCAATAATTATAATGTGTAGTGTATGTGTAATTGTTTCACACAGAATGTTTTCGTTCCGAAATAGAGTTGCTTCTATCCTTTTATTCTCTTGAGAAACAGATAAGGGGTTAGGGCTAGGAGGAATACCTGTTGAGTTTTGGGAAGGTGTGCATGTACCGTAGAGAGATTAGACCGATTGTGGAGAACTCCTTTTTGTCTGGGAAGGACTACCTGTAAATAAGAACGCAAGACCACTAGATTTTAGTTAGACAACAAGTGAGGGAACTGCCTTGGGCCCAAGAAATATTAGACTTCCTTTCGAAGGTGGTTAGCTCCCTTTCAATAAAAATTGATGCAAATGGTAATAAAGAAGCTATTGCGAAATCACGATTTAGGTACCTCCTTAAAAAGCAATAGAGACTAGACTACCAATAATAGTATGTGTTGTCAAAATTTCACCCCCCAGGGTAAAATTTCGATAACATGCATCAAGTTGCAGAAAGGCAAATAGGTTGATCTAGGAAAAATCATGAAAATTGGCTAAGTCCTAGTCCAAGGAGCAATCGGGACATTTGGGACAGAAATGCGCGGATCGACCGAAAAGCCTCCAGGCGGCCCAAGGAGCAATCGGGACATCCGGGACAAAAGTACGCGGCGGGCGCGAAAAGCCGATCCGGCCGAAAGAGAAAATTGGCTAACTGCTGAGAGGGACGCCTGTGGGACAAGAGGGCCAAAAAGGCGCGAACTGGCTGAACCGGGAGGCAAATGGGACATCTGGGCCGCGAGGATGCGAATCGGCCGGATCGGGCGAACCGGAAGAATTTGTCCCGCGAAGCACTGGGACATTTGGGACAAATGGACGCGAACCGGCCAGTTCGGTCGAAACAAGAAACTTCAGCACAAGGAAAAATGGGATGAAGGGATACGCGGGACGCGGATCACCAAAAGAGCCGAAAGCCAATCAATGCATGCCACGTGTCATCGGCCAAATGAGGGACAGGGAAGCCCCATTTCGGGCGGATCGGAGGTTTTATGTCCCAAATGGTTTGGTACATCCAGGATGAAAAGACGCGAAGGGTGTGAAAGAACCGGCAGACCCGTCGGACCAACCAGAATCATGACACGTGTCTCACAGGGGGAAAAAGTCAAAAAAGTCAAAGGGGCGAAGTTTTCGAGCACTGGCCCGAACCAATGGGATAGTGCCCATGTATCCTAGCTAGGGCCCACAAGGAAAATTCAAAAGACAGCCCGCCGAGAGGTGGAGGAGAGAGAGTTGCTCACGACCAGTCAGAACATGCCACGTGTCATCCAAGTGGCAGAGCACGGGAAGATATTTCAAAAATCCGTTTTCCGTCTGCTCCGTGCCCTAAATCTTCAGATCGTCGTATCTTTTGATCCAGAGCTCGGATTTGCACGTTCTTTATATCAACGGAAAGCTGGTAAAATTCTCTACACGTTTCCAGGGGAAATCTTCCATTTTCGTTCAGATTGAAGAGAGATTAAATCATAGAAAAGCCTCTGGCATGAAATAACAAGTAGAAGTAATGCGTCAATGAACAACTTTAATGCAATAGATAGTTCGCCGCTTATGTTAGACAGCCCGCCGTTTCGCCAGGATCTGCCGCTTATATCATGATGAGATGAAGTTGAAGTGCAACCTGGAGGTGGTTGGAGTAGTTTTGGCTTTCCTCCTCTCTCTTTCCTCTCTCATTCTTTCTATATATTGTAAGTAGGAGCTTCTTTCTCAAAGGGTCGAAAATTTGTTCTACTTTGCAACCCCTCCCTTCTCTCCTTCTCGCAAGAGAGATTTGTGGAGTTTTCAAACCTCCCATATGGACTGTAACACCGTTTTTTGCCTTTTGGCCATTGCAATGTATTGAATCGATCCTTTGAGCAATATATGTGTGCCTGTGGTTAAATTCCAAAACCCTCTTACATATATTCATTACTGTCATTTTTGATCTTTTGTTGCATTTTGGCTATCTGTGCATGGTGTTGTGTTACATCTGTATGGTCTATTTTCATTTTTTGCAAAGCTTATGTTCAACATTCCTCGGTGCATCACCTCCTTAGCTTAGGTTTGTTTATATGCATTTCTCTCTCCCTGTCTCCTTGGTAGTTAGATTAGGTATTTCTGGGTAAACCTCTGCGTTTCATTGGTGCATCCGAATAGAGGAATAGGAACCAGCCTTTCTCTAGAGAATCCTTTCTCATTTTACAGGTCCCACACCTGGAGAGAGGTTTCCATGTTGTGCAAACACACCTAGATGCCTGAGTGATCAACCTAGAAGCCTGATCTGCATCCAGGGGTGCTGTGATTTTGCATCAACAGTTTTGGCATGCCCGGTGGGACCTTAGAGGTCTTTCCACTTCATCTTTTACAGGTTGGTGTGTTCCTATGAAGATTTCAACCTTTGGAGGCACTTGCAAACACATCTGGCAACTCCATCTGATCAGCAACCCATTTTTCTAAAGCTTACAGACCTTCCTTTCCATTCATTTTCATTCTTCCTTCTATCCATTCTTCCTTCCATCTCTTCCATCATTCTTTCATTCTATGAAGTTGTGAAATCATGACTTAATGTCCATCATGGGATTCATATCAACCACAACAGTATTTTCCACCTCCAACATGTTTTACAAATCCTCCAAATCAGCATTTTGAGCAGATTCAAGATCAGTATGCATACCCATATGAGCAGAAGTGCCAAAGTCAGTTTGGCTATGGAGATTTCCAAGATCAAGAGTATGAAGACAATGAAGACCATCAGATCCAAGATGCTGGTATGTTGGAAAAGATCCAAAAGATGGAGGTAGAGATAGTGCAGTCCAGGGCAACAGGGCTCAGATGAGAGCACTCAGAATTGGTTGCAGGAGCTCCTTGTCCATGGGTGAGGTCCTTTCCCAAGGCACTTACAGCCCTCAGGAGAATCTTGGACTTCATGATTGCAATTTGTTGCCTTTGCTTGCACAAGTGGATTGAAGAAATAGAGGTGTATGAGAGAAGTATTTGAGCAACCTTTTCAACGGGTAAGCACTATCATCTCATGCATTTGGTCTTTTCCTCTTTCCCAATACCCAATTTCATTTCAAGCAGTGTCAAGTTTCAAACTCCTCCATCTGCTGTCCCATGTGTTGAATCCATCTCTCCATCCCCTCAGTCTTCCACCCCATCTTGATTATTCTTTCCTTTTTCCCTTCCAAACAGTCATTCCCTCCACAAGAGCTAACAGAAACACCCCCCTCCTCCCAAAGAAACAAGAGGTTTCACCTCGCATCCACCACCACACAAAATTGTAAAAATCAGTTGAGTTACAACCTATCACTCCTCTTTGCATCCCCAATTCCATGTGGGGAAGAAGAAATTGAAAAAATCAGAATGCCAGTCAAGGAAAACAACAACAAGAGGAGAGAGCCAAACAAAGATGAAGAAATGACAGACAGTTCTTGAAGAGTTTGGGCTGCCAAGATTTGGGATGAAAAAGATCCCCTTGATGGTTAAGCCTACAGAAGAGGCTAGGGTTGGATAAAAAATGGTGGTCAGGACTGATTTTGTTGCAGCAGAAGAAGAAGATCTTGCAGCCCCAACTTGTCCTCTAGAGCAGCAGATTGAAGAGTTTGAATTGACAAAATTCATGCTGGAGGAAGAGTTCAATCAAGAGAAAGATTCTCTTCAAGTAGTGGAGGAAGGAGAAACTGCTCCAAATCCAAAAGAAGAGGAGCACAATCTAGTTGTGGAGCAGAAAAGTGCAGACCCAAGGGCTTTGAGCACAAAGCAAGCTACAGGAGAACCTTCAATTCTTCTTTCCACTTCACTCTCTCTCAAGTTCTAGTACTGAAGAGGAGTTTGATCTCTCAAACTCAATATTGCAGAGTGAAGGAAACCATGGTGGTCAAGTTGCAGATCAAGAGGACACCATGGAGGGAAGTTGAAAACGAGCAGCATGACAACAACGAGGCAGTTTACCTGTCAGCATTTGGAGGACTGTTTTGATGAAGAAGAGCCGGTTGAGTTTTCACCATTCTCTCTTTCATCACCCACATCCCAAACACTAGAGCCTGCTGCCATGAAGGAGAGCATTCATTTGCAGCAGCCTGCATCTTATAGCAGGCCCTTTGGAGTCAAAATTGGAAGATTCTAAGTCTTCCCTGTTCTTCATCGGAGGAAGGGAAAGGACAAAAGGATTTCCACCATTTCTTCCACATCATCCATTCAAGTGGGTCTACAAGAAGACTCCATTCTTGGAGTTAAAAATCACAGCAATGGGCATACTCAAACGGATCATACCTTGCCCAATCAGGTATTTGGCTTCATTCGAGCCAAAGGAGAAGTCACAACCAGTCATGCTCACCTTCTGGGGCATGAGGATGAACTACAAAGTACCGAGGATTAGCTGTCATACCTCTCCAATCCAAATGCAGAACAACTAAAAGAGGTATTGGGATTTATTTTCAGTTGATACCTTGATGATTTTGATAGAAGACCAACTTCTTGTTGATTTTCCATCCATCCAAATATCCATGATCAGTGCCAAATCAATTGCATGGCCTGCCAATTTTAAAGAAAGGAAGCTATTTCTCACAACCAGTCGCAGGGTTTGTTTAGCTTGCCTTTGCTTCCAGTTAGAGTAGAG